>QLTV01000601.1:4345608-4360205 GCA_003457575.1 Thermophis baileyi | reverse complement strand
GTCAGGTGTTGATCTAATCTCAGCTGTGAGTCCAGGAGGACACCCAAATTGTGAACCCATTCTATTAAGTTTATAATCTGTAGTTCTTTCTAGTTTCCTCTAATGCCTACTTCTGAAGTCTTAACTTAGTATGTTATTTTTAAAAGAATTCAAATCAAAAATTTCTCAGAGGAAGCATTTTTATAATTAATTTCAAACTCTTATTGCTAATTTATCTTGACCCTAAGTCCGTTTATAACTTTCAAAATTCAAAGTTTTAACCACCTTTTTGCTCTTTATTCCAAAAACAGAATCTTACAGCTCCTAAACTCTGCTAAGGATTCTAGAAAATGAACCCAGTGCACAATTTCTGGACACTATTCCTTCCAAAATATACATATTTTTGTATGATATATTTGAACTTAGAAATATTTCAACATGGGTATTAACACACTCCATAAATTATATGCCTGTTTGTGCTATAGCAGATTTAATTTTAATGAATTACATTTTTCCCCCTGGGGAAAAAATCATGATAGATTTGTTTTACGAATCTACCATCCTAATTCATACTATAATGCATATCCAGCTACTATCTAGGATGGCTTTGGCCTCAGCCTAACAATTCAGGACATAAGTGGCAGCACAGTGGAGGAAAAGGAGTAGATGTGAAAATCTAACTTTGAGCATCAGATGTACCTAATTTATTTATTTATGCATACAAATATTTGCCTACGACCCACTCCAAAGACTCAAGGCAGTTCAAAATAACAATGGTACAGTATACAATCAAACCCTCCTCAACCAACCTATTAAAACACCCAATACAAATGTTGTAAATGAAAACAACACATAAAAACACAGCCCATAACTGCTTTAATTACCCCCCCCTAAAGTGAGAGATGAGATAGGGAGCCCACTAAAACTCAGGAGATAAGCAAATTATTTGGTGATCTGGAGGTTGTCACTGAGAAGGATCATCATCAGACCTTCACTGTCTTGATCTACAAGAAGAGGGCCCTCAGCATTTCTACTTAAGTTGATGCAAAGGATGGTTAAAAGGGGGCACCCATGTTATAAATTAGCTTTCCTAATAGATGATCCTGCTGAAATAGCTCAGCTAAGGATATTCAGATGTTATCTTGCTGCATTGCTCTGTATCATTAGAGGATTAGAGCTGTTTATTGCTAATGGCACCACAAAAATCTATAAATGCATTGCATGATGTGAATTGATAGATGTGCAAGCAAGTCTGTTTTGTTTACTGTATTAGTACAGTAGTCCTCGATTTACGACCACATTTGTGACTAGAACTTTCACCACTAAGTGAGGTCATTGTAAAGTGAGACTGATTTTATTACCTTCTTTGCTGTGGTTGTTAAGCAAATCTGGCTTTCACCATTGACATTGCTTGTCGGAAACCAGCTGGGAAAGTTGCAAATGATCCTAAGATACTGCAACCATTATAAATACATTCTTGTTGCCAGACACCCAAATTCTGATTATGCGGCCCAGCGACACTGTGACAGTTGTAAGTGCAAAGATCTATCATAAGTAACTTTTTTTAGTATCATTGTAACTTCAAATGGTCACTGAGTGAATGTCTGTAAATTGAGGATTACCTGTACAACAGCAATACTCCATTCAATTACTTACTAGTGCTGATTATTATTGGTGAGCCAGTTTGTGCAGTGGTTAAAGTTGGTCAATTTCTTTTAGTCCTAGGAAGGAGGAAAAAGCAAATCACTTCTGAAAAAGCTTGCTAAAAAAAAAAACCTGACAGGACTTGTCCATGTGATTTCTGAGAATTGGATATGATTAAATGGAAGAAAAAAAAGTGCTTATATGCCACACTAGTCTACGAAGATTCAAAGAGGCTTACAAAACTCTTTCTGCTAAGAGGATTAAAAGCAGTACATCAAAATAACAAAAGAATAACAAGATGAAAAACTTAACATTAAAATAGGAATGAACTTCATGCTGAAGGAATAATAAATATCGATGCATAGTCTATTGGGGGCTTCCCACTTCACAACAATTCCAGTCATTCCAATTCCAGCTCTCTGGAATGACTTTAACAAGAAACAAGCTAGTGCAATCTAGGGAACCATAACTTACAAGTCTCATCCCTGGATTTCTGAAGATGACATTCTCTGAAGCAGGTGTCTCCAACCTTGGCAACTTTAAGACTTGTGGACTTCAATTCCCAGAGTTCCTCAGCCAGCTGGGAGTTGAAATCCACAAGTCTTAAAGTTGCCAAGGTTGGAGACCCCTGCTCTGAAGCTATCTGAAGGGAGGCCAGCTATCTGAAAAAAAGCTATCTGAAGGGAGACCAGATTTCCAGGTTGTATTCAATGGACAGAAACCTAAGGAAATAGCTGGTATCAAAGATATCCAGGTCTAAAGTGATATAGGATTTTATGAGTGACCACCAACACCTTGAACTGTATCAGAGAAATAACTGATCACCAGTGTAAGTTTTGAGCTGGGATGTTACATGAAAATGCTTAGTGGCATCCATTATCAGTTGGGCTCCTGCATTTTAGACCAGTTGAAATTCTTTTCACTTATTTTAAAAATTCCTATTCTTGTTTGCAAATTTTATTAATACACAGAGCTTTTGCAAGCAACTTTCCTAAAAGTGCATACTTGTTGAAAGAAGCTTTATGAGAAACAGTATTTTTAAATTAAATTTCCTAATATCATTTTTAAAAAACATATACAGTAAGTAGGTTTTGCATAAAGGACAAGTGCAGGCCTATGCCCTTTCTATCAACTTTTTGAGGCATGCATTCTTGTTTGAAACTTCTCTCTCATAAATAAAAAATGGTGTAGCATTTGAGTAATTGTGTACAGATTTTTGATAAGCGAAAGTTAAAGTCCCACTATGGCAGAACCCATTTTTTGGCATCAGCTTTAATGATTTCTGAACAGAATATAGAATATCTCTGTCCAAACATCCAGTGGAGATAAGGCAAATTTATAATAGAGATGACTAAAATAATCATAATTGTTGAGATTTGAAAAGAAAAAGAAACTAAATCCTCTCTCCACTTCATTCTTTTGATCAAATAGGTAGCAGGAAGATGGTGAAAAGAGGAACTAATGTGGTCTTGACAGTTCACTAGATGCCAAACAACAAGAAGGTAATGTGGCAGGTTACCCTTTAAATATGTATATAATGGGTAACCTTATACAATTATATTTAAGTAATTAAATTAAATTAAACTATTTATATAATTAAATAATTGTCTACAAGCCAGGTTAGGTGAGATCTGTTGATGTCAACCCTGAAGGAAGACCTTATCAAGAAACAGACACCTCTTAAACCTAATGCCACTTTTATTAGAATGGCTATAGTAACAGAATCTTGTGAGTCTGGATATGCTTCCTTTCTTTCTTCTTTTATCTTCATTAGGGGGGTGCCTGCTTTTAGAAAATTTCCATGTTTGCATGGGCTTAAGCCATATTTTTCTGTTTGATATCTTGGTAATGGATCTTCCCTCGCTCTTCAAGGCCATTAGTCTCTACAGTGGTGCATAGTATTTTAGAATTGAAAGGTATAACAGAGTTGGAAGGGGCCTTAGAGTTCTTCCAGTCCAACTCTCTGCTTAAGCAGGAGACTATATACCATTTCAGACAAATGGTTGTACAATTTCTTCTTAAAAACCTCCAGTATTGGAGCACCACAGCTTCTAGAGACAAGTTGTTCCATTGATTAATTGTTCTGTCAGGAAATTTCATTTCCTTCATTAATACCTTCATTGATTCATTGATACCTGACAGATATCATTCAGTATCATGGATTACTGTTTTAATTGCTGGGTATTTTTAATCTTTGCATACTCTCCAGTGTCACTTCAGTGAGATGGGCAGCTATATAAATTATCTAAAGGGGAAAAAAAGCCTTACCTATTATACCGTTGTCTCTTCATATGCAATATGCACAAGATACAGCCATGTCTACTCTGTCATGCTCAAGACTAGACACCTGGAAATGAACCTCTAGGAAGTCAATTAAAGAAGCAGAAAATGATACATGAAAGTTCCACACTGAAAGGGGATCAGGTTAGCATTTGAGTTCCAGGCTAGTCTTAATGATCCATGAAATGGCCATGAAATTTAGCTCTTAAAGCTTTATATTCTAAGAGCATTGTGGATGCTTGGGATAACCATTTTCTAATTGGGCCTTTGAATATACTGAAATTACTTTTTTTCCCTCTTGCCTTTTTTTCTTAAATTATTTGAATATCACAATTTTTGCAGAATGTGACATTTCTTGAGAATATGGATATGGTATGGTATATATAAAAAGCCATGAATAAGTGCAAGTTAGAAGGATTTTCTTTTTAACCAGACCTTCAAATATTGAAACATTTTCAGCTCAAAAGGTAGTGAGCATAGCAAAGCTTCTATTTTAATACAGAATTGAAGTGCTTAGTCAGAGTAACTACAAATGCTTAATAATGAAATATTCCAATACTGTGGGCATTGTATTTATTTGCATCATCCTTTCATCGTGTCCAACTTATATCCTGAAAGCGGGGGGGGGGGGTTAGGAAAAAGAAAACTTATACACCAGACATAGCTGTATCTGTAGCCTTATGGGGGGAAAAACCAGTATCCTGTATAGCTAATGTGTTTGCAATACAATAGAATTTTAAGCATTTCTGGTCTAACCCAGAGACTCCTACTTAAAACTGAACCAATAGACAGACCTATACGTAAAGTTTGTTTATTGGTTCAGTTTTACTCCTCCTGCCCCCAGCCTTGCACTGTTATTTCAGGCTTTTGTTTTCTTTAGTTTACTCATCCTTACTCTTTTGCTCTCATTACATTGCTCATTCTGAAAGAGAATGCTATGGTAGGTCTATATACTGTATGTGTACATGATTTTTGCTCCTCATTGATACACAGTTACTTGTATTTTACACCAGCACCATTAACTATACCTATCCACATCTTTCTAATTTTGCGAATTAGTTTTGCTTATATCATATCCACATAGAATCTTATATTTTTTTTCTTTTTGGTGACCTCATGAACTCGCTCCAACAAATTATTGTTGTCTCCTTCCTTGACCCATTTTCCTCTTTCATAAATGTATTTTACAATTTCATTCTTATTGTTCTATTTTTATACACAAATCATACCAAAATATTTTTTCATACTTGTCTATCATTTTTGCATTCAATCCTTAATCAGTATCTGATTGTGACCCTATGTCTTTTTGTTTTATCACATGACTTTAGTGCCCCATTCCTTGTATATTCAACTTTTGTTTCTCCTGACATCAATTCTCAGTCCCCTAAAATAGAAAAGAGAAACACACTCTTAACCCCCCTTTTTTAAATAATCATTTTTGCAACACTCCACATGCTACCCACCATCTTTGGGTCAAAATTTTAATGTCTTAAAATTTCTCCTTTCACTTTTAGTAAACCCTACCTACCAAGTACCAAATGCATCTTCTTTCTCTAGTTTTCACCATGTATGCACATTGTGCAATCATCTGTTCCATTCTTTCTGTTAAATGCAAATGCATTGGTCTTTGATTCATTAATTTTTAAATGCATACTTCTTAGTGCATCATAAAATTCCTTCTAAGATTCACTGAAAATTAATTGGATTTTCAGCCAGCAACATGGCACCATCTCCATATAAAAGCTCATGTTCATTCATGTTCCCAGCCAACACACTCTAATGCAATCACAAATACTGCTCATATATTTATTAATACAGATATTAATCAACCAAGGAGGAATTGCTCCCTCACTAAACATTCCATACATTTATATGCACACATTTCTATATTTCTTAATGATCTGCTGAGGACTTAAAAATCTGGTTTGCACATTTCTGCCCAGCATAAAAAATGCAGTGAACCTTCCCAGGTTTTGCTCATTATTACCTCTTATATTCAATCAGAGACTATGATTCCTAGGCATATTTAACAAGCTAACTTTCTGTATTCATTCTTGCTATTTAATTTCTTCTTAAAGGTGAACAGCAATGGCTTTCTTCGAATCATCAGGTACAAATGCAACCTCACACAACCTCCATATGAATGGCATACGAAATTAATAAATTATTTTATTCAACTTACCTAGCCATCCATAAACAAACTTCATTTGTATTATTGTATTGTAATATTTCTGCAGTGACTCCATCTACACTTACAGCCTTACCATTTTTCAACTCCTCACACCTTTTACACCTTTTTTATTCAGTTTCCTTAGCCACTAACATTTATCTCATTTCCTTCAATTCCACTCTTTAACATATCACTATAATTTCCAGAGAAGGGAATTATAGTCACCAGTCACTTTGGGCACAGTATACCATAAATAAAACCAAACTCCAGTTTTACCTCAAACATGCTCAAGCTATTCTGTACAACCTAAGATCTGTAATCTGTAAATTAATCTGTAAATTACCTTGCAAAGCAACATACTGCTATCTGCATTCCATCACTTAGGAGGAATAAACAGCAGACTAACCCATATTTGAGATCCATTTAAAAAAAGAATGTAATTCAGAAGATTAATGCAAGGCTGCACAGTTCTGTATATATTTTCATTTTCATTCCAAGTGATGGAGAAAAACTGTTGGTTTTTTGTTTTTTTTTACCAAAGAGAAGAACATTTGGTGAATTTGTTCTCACAGATGGGCTGTGATTTTTTTTCTGTGTGATTATCTTTTCTTTCCTTGAACAATAACTTCTTCAGTGATCTGCATCTTCTGTGTATAACCCATCCTCTTGTAAGATGTCAGAAAACAACCATGACAGAATTCCTTGCCTGGGAAGGAATCATGAACCTTCTGCAGTTATGCTAACTGTAGAATGATGGGTAGGTGCACAATAGAAAAACAACAACAAATATCCATAGGCAAGCTTTGCCACAATAAGTTCAAAGAACCAAGTACTTCAAAACCAAGTACTCCTGAAAAATCTACTTCACAGTTTCAAATCATAAATATATATGTTGAATTATTTCTACATATATTTTAAATAACTTTTAAAGAACTGCCAAATCTTCATTCAGCCTAAAGAAATTCTAGAATTGTTTCTAAAATAGGAGAAACCTTTTTCACATGAGAATAAAACTTTCAAGAAATTGGAAACAATTTTGAATCAGAATTCTAAAAAAGAACTTTCCTTTTGGCTTCCTTTGCTTTCTGGAGGGAGCTGATGATGTTTCCCCTAAAAATATATTCATGTCTAACTCCCAGAGTGAACTTGAATGGCTGGATCTTGAATCCTTGACCTGTTGACTCTGAAGGTCGGCTCACTATGAGCAAAGAGATTTGCACCCAGGTGAGTGTGGAGGGGATTTTGGTCTAATATTTGGGATTTAGGATCTGTTTCTTTATCAGTATTATACCACCTCTTGATCCAATAGAAGAAGAAAAATTTCCCTGGTGTTACTTTATTCCTGTATGACCTTTAATTAGGAAGAGTTTGAAGATTAAATATGCAGGAGGTGAACTGCAAAGGTTAATTGTTTTTTATCCAACACTGATGATGACAAGCTTTGTGAAAATGACAAGAGTTGGGGAGGCATGCAAAAAGAGGACAAAAGAAAGAAGAGCTGTTTGTCTATCAAACTAGTCAGATAGTTGCAACCACATAACACTCTCCTGACTCCAAAGCCAGCTATGAATAAATGCCGCATGCATAATGCGAAAAATATGTCAGTTGCTACTGAGTTGTATTCTGTATTATGGAATGACGAACATGTTACTGAAATAAAACCACCTACTTATTTTTGCCAGCAAAAAAAAAAAAATCCTCCTACATGGCACACCAAATCTCAACTTGGCTTGGCTCAGTTTGACTGAAAGAAATAATTCTACATATATCTTTATGATCTGAAACTGTGAAGTAGATTTTTCAGGAGTACTTGGTTTTGAAGTAAGTTTTTCAAGACTAAAGAAAAGTGCTGAATCAGCTTTTTGTAGTTTCCTCATTTAACATTTCTTGTGCCATATGCTGTACTACTCAAGTACCATCAATCTACTATGTGCCAGAAGAGTGTTCAAAACTCTCCATCTGTAGCTAGTTTTGTGTAATATACTATTCTTAACTATGCAACCATACTTCATCTGGATATTGAAAATTGGATCAAAAGATACACAAAAGTGTTAAAACTTGTTAAATGACTTTAAAAAAAAGCAGATTATTCTTGGCATCTTCTTTTTCTTTCATTTCAGGTGGCAATACGATGATTTCATTTCATTTTATTTTTATTGGTGCTGATAAGAATGGAATGCCGACCTCCTCTAATATGCACAGAAACCCAAGGACCCAAAACTCTTTTTCGATACCTTGTTAAAATCATCCTAGTCTTTTTCTCTGCAGTATTTCCAGCAAAAGCAGTTTCCAGATGCAGGGGCAGCATAGCTCTATCTGTTTCTATAAGGCTGCTAGCTTTGACCTGCTTTATCATATTAAGCAATGTTGCCAGCAGTGGTATTTTCTTAGATTTATCAAAGGAAGATAATTATTATTCTTGAGGTCCCTAGAGGCAGCATTTGAGATGATACGTGCATCATTCTTTAAGAGCTCATGTGGTTCTTATGTATGTAACTGCCTTGAGTGAAATCAACAATCTATTCTACTTAAAGGCCAGGAGATCTTAGAGAACTACGGGTGAGCATCTGCAATGTGCCATTTAAGATGCCCATGTGGCTACCATCAGGGAAGAAATCTTATCAATTATAGTGCCTGGCATTGCAATGCTTTTCAGAAGCATTACAATGGACAATCTGTGGATAGCCTGTGGCTTGGGAGTCCCAACCTCCCAAATCCATTTGTGCATGTTCCAGAGTCTTAGAAATCACACATGCAGTTTGCACTTCTATCCCTTTTCAATGGAAAAAAAAAACAATGATGGGCAATTGAGAGAGTCCAGAGATATTTCACAAGAAGAGTCCTCCACTCCTCTGCTCGCAAATAATACTTTATGCCAGCAGGCTTGAAATTTTGGGCTTAGACAACTTAGAATTACGATGCCTTCGGTCTGACCTAAGTGTAGTACATAAAATTATCCACTACAATGTCCTACCTGTCAATGACTACTTCAGCTTCAACCACAACAATACACGAGCACACAATAGATACAAACTTAAGGTAAACCACTGCAAACTCGATTGCAGGAAATACGACTTCAGCAACAGAGTAGTCAATGCCTGGAATGCACTACCTGACTCTGTGGTTTCATCCCCAAACCCCCACAACTTTAACCTTAGAGACTATCTACTGTTGACTTCACCCCATTCCTAAGAGGTCTGTAAGGGGCGTGCATAAGCACACCAGCATGCCTAACATCCCTGTCCTAATGTCCCCTTTTATTCGTATCCACTTTATGTATTCATAAAAATGTTTATACTTATATCTGTTATCTAATACATGCTCGACTAAATATAAATAAATAAATAAATAAATAAATAAATAAATAAATAAATAAATAAATAAATAAATAAATAAATAAATAAATAATAAAAAGTCCCAGTTTAGCTTTCACAATTCAGAATAGTCTTGACAGTGCTTCTTCTGAGCCTTGGCTTAAAAAAAAAAAAACACCCATAGAAAGCCTTGCCAACTCACTTTGATGATATCAATGTGCCCAAAGCAGCCCACTCAGTGAAAAGCTCATTCCATTGTATTTCTGACTGAAAGTAAGTTTTTTTTAAAAGTTGGCCAGTTTTTTTTCAATGCTACCATTCTAGATTTGCTCCTGCAGAAAGACAACATTTTACATATTACTTTAGGCATCATATATGACACTTCACATAGCTTACTCTAAGTTGTATTGATAATATTTTTGAAGGGCAAGAAGACATAAATCTGAACGCACCAACAATATTATAAGCAACAAGAAAATAGTTACTAAGTGTATACAGAATTAATAAAAGGCTATGCAGTTTTGTGTCTCTGTGTTTTTAATCTACTTGCATGACATATTAACACAGAGATAGGTGGAATTCAGTAAGGTGCTCTACATGCCATAAGTTTCTAAACTTCTAAGAAATATTTAAATGATTATGAATGGGAAAAAGTGGAAATCAAGGTGTTCCAAGCATCAAATGTTTTAAAGAAAATATTATAAATCTATAGCAATATATCTAGTATTTGTGTGTGTAGCAGCAATTAAATTAACATAGTTAAAATATGAAGGCTTCTTTTGTGTCTCTTTTAAATCTATCAAATCATTATGTGTTCCCCTTCTAAATATTTCAAACTACAGAATTATGTTATGCAAGTATATTTCCATGTGTGCAAATATGTTCAGGATCATACAAATTTATTATGCCCTGATGTTTTACATCCTCTTGAAATAAGCATTATCATAATATACATATCAACCAACCAGCATATCTCAATAATCCCATAAATTTTAGAAACAAAATTCTGTACTACTGTACTATAAGGAGTAAAATCTTCTACTCAAATGTCACTTCATTGAGTTTGTTACTGAATTTATCTCCATACAGATGGGGGAGGGGCAAATGGTAGGTTTATGATATTTTCATTTGTTTGAAAGAAATTGGTATATCGTGATACTCAACATAAAAACAAATGTGAATTCCTGCTAATGATTCCAAATCGGCATATCACAATGATGTCAAAATGAGGATACATGGGTAATAATATCATTACACAGATCCCACCATTATGATGGTATATGTCCCATTATGGATTTGAGACACACATATGCTCAAGTTGTGTTCCAAATTCTGATATTCTCTGGGAACTGAGCAATGCCCTTTGATAGCACAGTTTAGTTAAGCACTATTAAGTTTTTGTTGCAAATTTTTTTTTAGCGTATGGCATATGTTAGCCAGGGATCACCTAGGTGGCTGGCTGCCTCTGTGAAAGGAATTTTTTCAGGCGGTGTTATCTTTACCCGCGGGATGCCTGAATGCTGGTAGGCAATTGGGGGAGGCTCCTTTCTTGTCCCTTCCATGGTTTATTCGCTCACGGGAATCGAACCGCCGAGCTGCCGACCTCAGCGGTGCGCAGGCCCAGCGTCTTACCACATGAGCCACTGCGGCCCCTTTGGTTGCAAATATATGTTTTTTAAAAAAAAACAAGAAAGGATTGTTTCAGGAAATCTCAAACGAATCCTTCGTAGATATGTAGTTTAAATAGGTAACTCAAAAGATTAGCCAGATTGACATTGATCCTGATTATTTTTTCTGCAGGGGTATGTCATCAGTATTTCATTATATCATTAAAGACTATGGGATAATTTAGTTCAGGAATTAATGGCTAAAGCCAAAGCATTGTGTTCACCTGTAACTTTTGAAATTAACTACAGATAGTAAGAGCCGAGGTGGCGCAGTGGTTAGAGTGCAGCACTGCAGGCTACTTCAGCTGACTGCTAGCTGCAGTTGGTGGTTCAAATCTCACCAGGCTCAAGGTTGACTCAGCCTTCCATCCTTCCGAGGTGGGTAAAATGAGGACCCAGATTGTTGGGGGCAATATGCTGACTCTGTGAACCGCTTAGAGAGGGCTGTAAAGCACTGTGAAGCGGTATATAAGTCTAAGTGCTATTGCTGGTGTTATGTTCTAACTGTTTCAACTGTGTTGCATGGTTCCAACCAGGTCCAGCGTTTGAGCGGGAAAAAGCTCAAACGCTATTGGCTGGTCTGTCTGACAGCTCCCTATAAAAGGGCAAGCTGTCAGACTGCTCTTTGCTGGTTGCTTACACAAGAGCTGAAATAAAGAGCTGCTTTGGAAGTCTGTCTCCTGTCATCTCTACCCACTATCTAACAGCTAGTGCTATATTTTTCAACTCCATAAATATTTGATATTTAAGCAAATACTGTACAGAATAGTCTTTTCAAAAGTCAGACCAAATATCCAGTATGGAAGATTTCAAAGAATTCCCATTTCTCAAAGATGGTATCCCTGTAATGATCCTGAAATGGTGAATCATATTTTAATCTATCGTGGATTTTGTTAAGAGACTTTGGCAGGAAGTAGCTGACCTATTTTAAAATCCAAACCTGGAAGAGTACTTCTGTGTATGTAAAAATTTTACTTGCAGATGAACAACCTAAGTTAACAGTGGCAACAGCCAGATTTTTAACACTAGCTATAAAAACAAGGCTTTTAGTAACAAATTAAATAATCTTACAAACTAAATAACCTGTGACCTGTTGGGTCACAGTTTCAGAGACATTTCCTTACTTAAACAGAGAAACAGAAGGACCACAGGCGGGCAAAAGAATCAGTGAAAGTAGGAATGACTTCCAAATTCCTGTCGGCTTGCCCAGTGGAAAGCTGACTGTGAGCATCAGAAATTTCCCTTCCCTTCCAGTGGTGGGATTCAATTTTTTTTACTACCGGTTCTGTGGGTGTGGCTTGGTGGGCGTGGCGTGGCTTGGTGGGCTTGGCTTGGTGGGCGTGGCATGGGAAGGAAACTGCAAAATCTCCATTCCCTCCCCATTCCAGGGGAAGGATACTGCAAAATCCCCATTTCCTCCCGATCAGCTGGGCCTCGGGAGGCAGAGAATAGATGGGGGCGGGGCCAGTCAGAGGTGGTATTTACTGGTTCTCCGAACTACTCAAAATTTCCGCTATCGGTTCTCCAGAACTGGTCAGAACCTGCTGAAACTCACCTCTGTCCCCTTCCCTTCCCTTCCCTTCCCTTCCCTTCCCTTCCCTTCCCTTCCCTTCCCTTGCACTGAAGCAGCAAAAAAAAATCCCCAGATTTCATTTCCTTGGGATTGCATTCTGTACGTTACCCCATTTGAGGTACCTTTCTTGACAAAGTTTTGCCTTATAAGGCAACATTTTGCCAAACTGAAAGTTACAAAGTGTCAAATAGACATGGGAGTTTTAGTAGTATATGGATGAATAAGTTGGGGATATGTCTAATACTTAATAAATATTTTATTTGAACTGTGTTATTTAATGTTATTTAATTCAGGTTATATTTGTAACTTGTTTTGAAGTCTTTTGGCCATAAATAAAATTGATTGATTCACGTATGTAAGTCACAACATGTAATGTTTTAATGATATTGTGAATATCTTGTCATTTGCACCCCTTGAGTACTGAGTTGTAGCCTTGATTAATCTTAACATCGGTGTGCTTTGAAACAAAACACCAGGTCTGTGTGAATAAAAGAAGGTAGAGAAAGCCTGACCAGTATGGCTTCTGGAATTCTTTCCAAGTGATTTACCATTAATGACTATAGGGAGAGGCCAGTTTGTTCTGTCCATTAAAAAAAAAGTGTTGTATTTGTATGTCTTCCTTCTGTTCTTATGTTGCATCTGTGCGTGTGTATGTGTTTAAGGGGAAACACATTTGCTTTGCCCCGCGTCACCTGACCAAAGAGAATGGGAATTCTAACCAAACAATCAGCCATGTTCCAATCTGCTTTCTAACTGCTCTCTTGTAATGTTGTATTGTGGGACATTTTCCAGGCTGTTTTTCTCTAGAGCCCAAATTGAATCCAGCTCAGTTTTTTTTTTAGTTTGAGCTTTCTTTGCCAGGCTTTTCCCCCTTACACCAAATCTTATTCTCTTCAGGTTCCAGAGAGATTGCCCATTCATGGACAAATGGCTAGACAGACTCTTGACCACCTTTACATAATTTATTTCCATGGGTTAAAAAAATAAAACTACACAATATCTCTATATCTATATACTGTATACACACACACACACACACACACACACACTATACACACATGCATACATAGATACATGCATACATACAGTACATGGTGTGTATGAATTAAAGGTACAAACTAAGAAAGAAAAAAAATAAAACCCTAAAGCTTGGATGAATATATTTTTTTCCTCTTTGCTCATTTCAGTTCTGATCTGCTTCATCACAAATCTGTATAAAGACTATCAAGGGGGGGGAGCATCTCCCCTTGTTTAGTTTCCAAGTTTTTCTCAACTGACCTTTCCAATGTGCCCAGAATTTTTGAAAATATTGCAGCACACAGCCAGAGAGGCACTCAGCAGTGGGCTTTATTCATTCCTTCTCTTAGCTAAGTGCTTAATGAATCTCAAACTTTTAAATGGACTTGGGAAAGAGCTTAACATAAGCTGTAAGCTTGCAAATAAAAATCTGGTTTGAGCCAATGTAGAGTCTTATTGCCAAACTACCCAGAAAATTAGATGGCAAGTCACTTGCACTGTCTTTCCATCAGCTTCAAAGAATAATTTGAAAGAGTTTTTCCCCTTGCATTTCTGGGCCACACTGTTCTCTATATGAGAAAAAGTAGAAGATACTTATTTGCAGGACACTAGGGGACTTGCCAGAAAGTTTTCAATAGCAATTTAAAAGTAATAATAACCAAAATAAAATTAGGAGAAAACCAAAGTATGGATTTTTGACTGAAGCTATGTAAGTATATGTCTAGTACATTTTGTAATTCTAGATATAAGACAATCCTCCTTAAGTATTCTTTACCCTTATTTGGTAAATCCTGATGAAGATGCTATAATATATAATATATAATATGATAGATAGATAGATAGATAGATAGATAGATAGATAGATAGATAGATAGATAGATAGATAGATAGATAGATAGGTAGGTAGGTAGGTAGGTAGGTAGGTAGGTAGGTAGATAGATAGATAGATAGAT
>QLTV01000601.1:4298838-4337772 GCA_003457575.1 Thermophis baileyi | reverse complement strand
GAACAGAAATTCTAAAACTTCTAAAGACTTGGCTATTCAATAAATTAGTGACTATGATCAAGAAAAGAAGAGAAGGAAGAAAAAGAAAGAAAGAAAGAAAGAAAGAAAGAAAGAAAGAAAGAAAGAAAGAAAGAAAGAAGAAAGAGAGAGAAAAAGAGAGAAAAAGAGTCTGCCGGGACGGACTCGCTCTGGTAGGCTACGCTGAAAAGGGTTCCGAGGGGGGATTTCTTGCCCGACGAGCAAGAGCGGCGGCGGGGGGGGGGACTTTCCTCCCTCTCCCTCCCCTTCTCTGTTTTACTGTCCTTCACCACCAGGTGACCGACTTCACTTGGCGCCTCTCAGGGCCAGCTCGCAGGGGATCTCTCGCCTTTGTCAAAAAGCAACATTTCCTTTCCCGACAAACGCTCCTTTCCTCCCCCCCTCCCCCCCGCGCCGTCGGGTCCTAATTCCCGTCGCAGAAAAGCTACTTCGGAGCCTTCGTGGACACGCATTAGAAGGCGGCCGCCTCGGGTTTCCTTTGGCGGCGGAGCGGGCAGGAGGACGGGCGAAGAAGCTCAGTGGCTTCGTTCCTTTGGAGTTGTCCTGCAGAGGAGGGAGGGAGGGAGGGAGGGAGGGAAAGTCCTGGATGTGCCCAGTTCCTGTCTAGGCAGTTGGACTCTCTTCTACTCTTCTAAGAGAGGGAGAGAGAGAGGGAGGGAGGGAGATGGAGGGAGAGGGAGAGAGAGAGAGAGAGAGAGAGAGAGAGAGAGAGAGAGAGAGAGAGAGAGAGAGAGAGAGAGAGAGAGAGAAATGGGGGACAGTAATTCAAGAACATTTGTTAATTTGAAAAATGTGTCAATAGGACTATGATTAGCACAGCCACTTTGTGGATATAGATATGGTGATTCATGGGTGAAATTCAAAATATTTATTAGTTTTGTTATCATAGCAATTTCCCCTTCTATTCCCATTCATCTGAGAGCTCCCTTCAGCACTTAGAACAGTATCTCTTTAGCAGATTAAAAAAACAACAACATTTATCTGGATTGGGATGTGCATTAAAAAAAAACATTGTTTATTAGGCCCCTTGATTGTCCAATGGCAATGAAGACCTGGGCCCTGAACAAATGGTATAAATATAAAACAAAGTTGCAACTGGGGACTGAACTGAGGAGGTCCCTGTTATTCTCAATTATTTGGGAATAATTCCCAAATAGTTCCAACTGAACCATTTTGTCTTCTGTCAAACATCTTGCTGAAATCATGTTCTCACTTCCATTTTAACCATGGCACAAGTATGTTCTAGCAACATTTTTTTTCTGTTTTGCCTCCAGCTATTGCTTTCATCTTGTCCTTAACCTATGAGTGAGGCCACCATAAATTGTTTTCCTTACCTCTACTAAGATTCAGCAGGTACTGTTTTCTCCTTTATACAAACACCATCTAAGACAGCCTCAAGGTGTACAACAGCTGTGAGACCATTATCTTGGAGGGAAGTCTAAAATGATTGGCAATGTCTAGGAACAGAGACAACAGAGACAAGACGAGGTTGACAAAAGGAGCAGCAAGTTTCATGCCAAAAGGTGTTTTTGTAGACTTAAGGCTGAATGGAGAACATGTCAGTTCAACCTGGCCTAACTTCTATGAGACATATGCTGTCTATGGTTCTGCGCGGGACCAACAGACAAGAATCCTGATGGGGCAATCACACTGTGAGCACCTTTGGGCAAACTCCCTCCATTCCACCAAGTGCTGTAGGTAGTTATTTATTTATGTATTTTTAAAAAAGAACAAAATAACAACAAGCCTGGTGACCAGGAATGCTTCAAAATTAGTATTTATCTTTTGGTTTCATCATGTGGTTGAGTTTTTGGGAGGTAAAATTGCTACTTATCATTCATGGCCCCCATTCCAGTGGTTGTATAATAATACTTTTTCAAAATTCTCAAGCACACTATTGCCCATAATAGACTGGAAAGTGGACCATTACAGTAGAGAAATGTGTGCCAACAGTTTGTTCCAGAAGGGGAACATATTTCCCAAGGAGACAGTGGTAATCATGATGGTTATGATGGTGCTCCTTAGAAGTTTATCATTGTGTATACCAAGTGCCATAGATCTCCAGGATTTCAGACAAGGTTCTTCCACAGCTCAGTCTCTGGGGATTTAACTTCAGGATTCCCTGCTTATAGGCTCATTCTTCATAATACATCACTCTACAGAAAGAAGCGTTTTAGGGTTAGACTATGGAGCTATTTGTGTTCTTGCCCCCCAATAAGATTCCAGAGTTTTTATTTTCTTTAAATTCTCTAAAATTATAATTAACATGTTGAATGTTGGCCAGGGAGATCCATGATCCCCATTAGATGATGAACTGCACTAGGCAACTTTGCGTCCATCAGTCCATTGTCCCTTCCTGTGCACTGCCTTAAGCTTTCAGAGACAAGGCAGAATCGTTATGAATGTAGGAATGCATGAATGAATGAATGCATGCATGAATGAATATTATTTGGAAGATCTGTGCCAATCCTCAAAGAAGTGCTTTGCATTTATCAGCTCTTATGTGCCCCTTTCAAGCTATTCCATGAAGCCAAACAGCAGAGACTACCTGTGGAAGGTTGTCAGGGCTGAATGAAGCAGCTGTTTTGCTGACCTTCAGGGGTCATGCGTGGACTCAAATTACTTCCAGTGTATTGAAGCAAGGATTAATGATGTAATCCAACAGTGGCAAAATGGAGTTTTCCTGATCAGAATAGTTCCCTCTCTGATTTTAAAATAGAGTATTAATTGTCATTGCTGGCTTGTAAGGAAGAGCTGATTTATAATATGTTAAGTGTGAGTTCTTGTAGTAATTTCATATAGTCTTCATCATAACATCAGACCAACAATCAAGTAAACAATAGCCCAGTCAAGAAACTGCCAAAGAAGGCAACAGCAAACAGCCCAACCAAAGAATCTCTAAGACCATCTCCACCCACACTGACAGGCAAGCCACTAGAATACTGATATAAACTGACAGCAAACTGCACTCCTTACTAGCACTGATGATGTTACCTAGTTTGTGTAATGAAATGTCTTCAAGAAAACAAGCAAGCTAAGAGAGCACCAAGGAACCCCTCAAGCCTTATCATATTAAACTAGGTCTCTGAGTTACCCAAATATGAGAAATTGCTGAAAATCAAAGGTAACATTCCTATCATTAAAAAAAAACACAATAAAAACTATTGTTTAAATGTTAGAATACATTTTTTAAAAAACCCACAGACACTTTATTTTTATTGAAATTCCTTCTGGGTGTGACATGGCCCTTTCCTTTAGATGAACATTTCAGCCAATATATTAATTGGCCCTTCTTACAAATTAAATGTAATTCTATTATCCAAAGGATTGCCTGTCTCTGATCTAAAGGACCTTGCTTGACGCAAGAATTGAAATAATCACATGATTATGTGAAATAATCACAGCTCTTGGAAGTGTGACCCTCTCTTTAGAGATGGAGTGTCACTCGGGTCAAATATGTGTTTTGGAAATGGAAGATTCTACATTGTATTCCTGACATATTCAAGGAAGATTTTCTGTATCAACCAATGCTTTTGAAGCTGTATATTGCCTGCGGTTCAGAAATGTCAAACAACTACAATGCTTTGTGTTGCTGTTGTTTTTTTCAAAAAGTGGTAAAATATGCAGGTGTGATAGTCTTTGTGTATTGTTCAAAACAAATCCCTTTCTAACGTTTATTAAAATGTTTATTCCATCCCTCTCTTTTAGAGGCAGTTTATATGAATAGGGTATATACTGTGAATCAGGGTGTACTACACAATCATTTTTGAAGTCCACATCTGACTGTCAAATACTTTGTGGAGTGATGCTCCCGGAAATAAGCGACACTAGAAGTTTTTTTTATGTATTTAATTTTAATTAAGTGCAAATTAAAGTTCATATAGTCAACATGTTTGCTATGAATTTAAGAATATTCTCCTTCCCTCACTTTGAAAATTACAATTCAGTATCTATTTGGAGAACACTGTTTTGGGAACAACAGTCAAATCTGGGGGCCACAGAATGTCCCAGGGCCCCCAAATTTGTGATTGTATACCCCCTGTCATACATATTTTCATGCATAAGTTCCTTAGAGCAAAACAGATTCAGAGACAAAGAGGTTAGGATAAAAGCAAAGCAGTTTGAGGCATTCTGCTGAAAGGGGACATTCTGTTTTTGTTCATTTTTTTTACTGCACACATACAAATGAAACACTGATTAGGGAAGAGTTGGAGTTTAGGAACCGATTGCCTGGACTGAAATTATGAAAGATCACTCAAGGAGATTAGCTAAACTTAACCACCAGTTCCATTTAAACTTTTTTAAAAAAATTTCTTATTTTGAAGAGAGATATTGCAAAGGATCTAAAAATATTGAAAGAACATCTGATAAAAATGCAATGATAGCTAAAATTCCTCTCTAAAAGATATCTACAACTCCTAATAAAACTTCTCCCTCTTCTGTATGGCTGAGGTTTTTCCTTTATAATGAGCTTTTAGTGAAATATATCATATCCAAGCTGGCAATTGGAAGAGCCATTTGAACATCTAAAGTCAGTTTGAAACTTTGGGAACAAATTTTTTTTTTCCCAATCTACTCTGGACAAATGCTATTTCCACCATGGAGTACTTTGCTTGATAATTTAATTTTGATCTAAATGGATTTCTTAATAGAAGAGATTTGCTGAATCATACTGAAGGGACATCCACTTGAGTTTGAAAGCAGCTCTGGTCCTCTGTGATACCTGAGATTGAATGCATTTCAGAGCTAAATAAATTTACTTCTGCCTCAGTTGTAGCATTTTGAAAGTGATATTAAAACGACTGCTCCTTTTAAACTATTATGGCTCTATGGAATTTTTCAACAGTCTGTTTACCCAAATGCAGGGAATTCTTGCCTCAAGATGCCTTCATATGCCATAATCGGAGTCTTTCCAAGGAATGGTGACTTCATGGCTGTTCAGCATTCTCGCATTGCTTGGATTATTATTATTGAAATTGCTTCAATTTTTTTTTATTTTTTATTTTGCAAACCATCAGATAAATGCACATAATATGAAGTCAAAATATGAAATTGGGAGGAAGGAAAGAAGCAATCTATTTCATGCCCACTCTATCTGGAGTGGGGAATTACCAGATGTTTATTTCAGCAGACACATGGCACCTTGGGGATGGAGCATTGTTTTATATTTATATATGGTTTTTTTTTTCATTTTCAGGGTAGTTTTTTTTATTTTCAGCGTATGAGGTCCATGAAAGGAAAGATGATCTTCCAAATGCTTTTGAGAGATCAGGGAAGAAAAACAATGGTATTATAAAAATGTTTCCAGGCTTCGTACCCATTACTAGTAATGGCCAATTAGAGGAAAATTCAAGAAGGCAGAGAAACAGCATCTCCAGTCTCTCCATCCCATTCTTTGGGTTCCTGGACCTGGACCTGAAATTTCGCCAAAAGACTTTTAGAAAATTGTGTTCCTCTCTTGGTTAATGGGGAATACTGTCCATTGTAAGCCTTATAGAATTTCTCTGTCTCTTGAAGAAATTAAATAGAAAATATTACCCTGCCTTTCTTTTGCTCTAAAACAGAACATAATACTTCCAACATTTTGGAAGGCTATTTCAGGCAGTTCTACATTACTCTGGTTTATATCTGATGTTGACATTAATGATTCTTTAGTTATTTAATTAAAAAAATTAGTTATAATAAAATATATGGTTCAATTAAAAAGCCTACACTCATTAGGGAATCTGTGGGGTCATAATTAATTGTTGATTTCTTAAAGCAGCTAAATGTATGGCTCACAAAAAGCCCTTTTAAAAGAATAAGGAGATTCTTTAGCTTAGCTTTTGGTCAGCCTGCCTTGTTAGTTGAAGAAATCTTTGAGAAGTAAAATCACTCAGTGTATCTGGCAGTAGCATATCTCTGAGGAGCAACAGTTTGTCATGGAAGCTACTGCTACTCTTTAAAATGCATAAATAATTTCTCTATTCAGTGGTACAGATTCAGGGCATAATCAAGTCTTAGTGCTGAAGGGAAATATTTCTCAGAAATGGAGCCTGGAATTGGGCCATTTTCCTTAATCTATCTGAGACATTGTGCTGTAACTCTTACAAGAGAGCCGCTATACTTTTTCCATGTTGCTCTCTGATTCTTACCCACACTGAGGATTTCTTTAAACACCTCGAGGCAGACAAATGTTTGTACAGACATTTTCATCTTGTGCTAATTTTCATGAATCCACCTCTCACCAGTGAGCAAGATGGTTCAATGAGACAAATGGGACAATCTATATTTTCCACAAGATGTCTGCACACTGTTCAGGAATATAATGATAAATTATCAAGATAATTATAAATTATCTCTCCTTTGAAAGATGTCCCTCAGCTTGGATCATAGAGGTCAATGTTATTTATTTATTTATTTATTTATTTATTTATTTATTTATTTATTTATTTATTTATTTATTTATTTATTTATTTATTTATTTATTTATTTATTTATGTATATTTTATTTATTTGTTTGTCAAACATGTACAAGATAGCAGGTATAGGTATAAACATAAACATAATCAAATTGAATACAGAGAGATGAGGACAATAGGACAGTAGGACAGGGACGGTNGTTGAGTTTGGAGCGGTTCACTTTGAGTTTGTATCTGTTGAGTGCTCGTGTATTGTTGTAGTTGTAGCTGAAGTAGTCGTTGACAGGAAGGATGTTGTAGCAGATAATTTTATGAGCTACGCTTAGGTCATGCCGAAGGCGACGTAGTTCTAAACTTTCTAAGCCCAGAATTTCAAGTCTGGTTGAGTAAGGTATTCTGTTGCGAGCAGAGGAGTGGAGGACTCTTCTCGTAAAGTATCTCTGGACATGCTCTATTGTATTTATGTCCGATATGCAGTGTGGGTTCCAGACAGATGAGCTGTATTCAAGGATTGGTCTAGCGAATGTTTTGTATGCTCTGGTTAGTACCGTGTTTCCCCGAAAATAAGACCCTGTCGTGTATTTTTTTTGAACCCCGAAATAAGCGCTTGGCCTTATTGCCATGCACTCAAAAGCCCGATTGGGCTTATTATCAGGGGATGTCTTATTTGGGGGGAAACAGGGTAGTGTAATATTACCGGAGAAGAAGCTACGTAAGAAGCTATGTAACAGAAGATGTTCCACCTGCACAATTTATTAAGGAATCAAATATAGGAATTTGCAGAAAGAAGCATCACATGATTTATGGAATAAAAATGCATCAGGGAAAAGACCAACCAGATAATATAACTGAAATCATTCTTACCCTAATATGTAGTGTTTTGTATCAATGGAACTTAGAACCAAAAAGGACCATGAAATGAGGAATGGTGGAGTTATAAATTCCATGTTTGATTTTGAGATAGGTAAACCTCTAAAATATGACAGAAAAGTTTGAAAAACCAATATATGTATTCCACAAGTCAGAAGTATTACTTTTCCTATGCAAATCTATTTCAGAAAGTATAGGATACAGAATATAATTTAAGAAAATGGTATCTCAAGTTATTTGTTCATAACTTCAAATATGAAGTACAAACAACTAAGTAAATGCTAGATTAGGAAATGATGAAGATTTGGGTCCAGTCTCAGACCGACCCATCTTACTTTACAGAAGTACACTATAGATAGATCTGTTAGTACAAGTACCAATATAGTGCCAGGCTTGAGGTTGCAAGGTGTTAATTATCTGTATGTATATTAAATTTCTCTTTGTGATTCTTGAATAACATTGTGTTTATTTTAAAACTGAAAATATTGTGTCTTAGTAAAAAGGATGATGATTACTCTCCTCTGATATAATTTAAACATAAATGATGTGTATTTAAGACCCCAGGAGTCTTCAGATAAGCTAATGGTGCAACTAAAACAGATACAAACAAGATAATTTATGCAAAGATGAGAAATGTAGATAGATCACTTGCTCCATTTCTATGTTCAAATATTTATCAGCCAACCTCTTCAGATTCTAATCTCAGCTCTCACAATAACATAAAGATTGTCTTCTTTTCCTTCCTTCCTTCCTTCCTTCCTTCCTTCCTTCCTTCCTTCCTTCCTTCCTTCCTTCATTCATTCATTCATTCATTCCTGTTCTGAATTTCCCAGCCTTATTTTCACTGACTGAATCCAGATTCTACAGTAATACTAAAAATATAGGAGAGAAAAAGTTCTCGCTATTTCTTACGCAACATGCAAAACCTTACAGGTATGCAGAATATGCTCTCTCCTCCCACCCCTTGCTAAATAAAATAGTGCCAAATCATGACATTATCTTCCTGAAGGAGGTGGGAATGAGCCTGACTCCTAATCAATCTGCTTGTGTCTCTCTGTGTGTGTATCTTTCAGTCAATGTTGGATGAGCATATATGATTCTGAACTTTAGTCAGTACGCTTATAATGTAATCCCACACCTTCTAAATTTAATTGTTCTATTCCTGAATAGACATGGATATAGATTTAGTTTTACTTATTTTGGGATAGAACAGCATAAAATTAATACAATTATTTAACTAACAGTAACTTTATAGTTAATTAACAAATGGGCCATATCAAAATACAGAATATAAAAAACCCAGAAAGTTAATAAAACTGTATGCAAAAATGGAATAAAAGAAACAGATTAAATAAAAAGAATAAAGACTGTGAATTATGTTTCTGTTTCATGCCTGCAATTTATCCCAATCAGACCCACATATGTAAATCTCAATTGAATGATTATATTTAAATAAAGGACTACATGTGATTTTTGAATTCTGACTTCATTTGAAACATGTTGTTTTAATATAAGGTTCCCAATAGATTGTTTGCCTAATGTGCAGTCCAAGATACTGATCTCTCTTTCTTAAACAATTGACATTCATTATCATTTTTGAATGGTCTAGAAAGTCCTCAAATATTAGCTTTCCCTTTTTCATTTAGAGCTGTTTATAATGGAGATTATTCTACAAAATGGGCATGATTCTGGAAATATAGTCCCTCTCATTCAAGTTATTTATGGAGTTGAATTCTACCAAATAGCAACAGTAAAGTTCCACAGCTGTGCCCAGCATATAGATGGTTATTAAAATTCTTAATAGATTTCGGATCAACAGCAGGGTGCTAGGAGACCAAAGGAAGAATAATAGGATCTACTGTGTTAGAAAGTGGATTAATTCAAAAAGATATTCTTCCAGATTGTTTTGAAAGATAACTTTTGTTCTTCACATGGATATTTTGGTGATTGGGGCCTTTTTCTCAGATTACAGGCATTCAGCAACCATATGCTATAAATAACTATTTAGAAATGTTATTTATATTAGTAAGTAATGCATCAGGGTTACATTCAAGCAAGAGATATACAACCTGGTATATCCAGATGGCTTAGACTGTAATTTTTCACAATAAGGTTTCAGAATTAAAAAAAGAAAGGCCCATGATTTTTTTTTTAGAGAAAACTAATGTAGGAAAATATTCCCTTTGCCATTTTTATTCTTTTCCTATAGGTATGAGATAATTAACTTTTTGTAAATCATTGAAAATTGACTTTGTAAAGTAAAATGTCATACCAACAGTTTGCAAAACGTTTCCTACTTTGTAAACTCTACAGTATGAAAGATTCAAAATATAAACTTACTTAGCCAAGTTTAAAAATACTGTACCTTCTATTTGCAGAATTGAAAATAAAATTCTAAAATATAGCATCTGGATTTCGGAAGCCTGTTGTTCCCATTTGCTGTCATGAGGAGCACATGTCTGCCCATTAATGCCATTGCAGCAAGGATTTTTCAGGACTCAGTTTGAAAAGTCTCAGCTTTTTGAATTAATGACTGACAAGAAAAGCATATTGTGGTTAAGTTGGTGATGACTGTGGTAAATAAGCAGATGATTTGTAGAAGGTTGTAGAATGGGTGGGAATCTCAGTACTTACAGTATATCCAACACACAGCTTGGCCAGTTCACACCTTAATACTTTTCTCATGGGATCAGGTACTTTTGTTTTGACCCTAGCCCAGTGATGGCTAACCTTTTCCGGACCAAGTGCTCAAAGCGTGTGCGTGCGTGAATGCTCACGCGCCCCCCCAAACCCTAAAAATGCAATGCGTGCATGGCCCCTGCACATGCGCCCCACCCCACACATGCACACACCCCACACACCCATGCATGCACACACACCCCACACGCCCATGCATGCGGGTCCCCTCCCCAGCACGCGCCCCCCATGCATGCGCACGGCCCCCCCTGCATGCACCCCACGCATGCACGGCAGAGACCCGATGACCAGCTGGCCGGCGGGAGGCGCGCACACATGCACAGTGGAGCTGAACTGGGGTGACGGCTCATGTGCTCACAGAGAGGGCGCTGCGTGCCACCTGTGGCACGTGTGCCATAGGTTCGCCATCACGGCCCTAGCCAGTTTTCTTACAAACTGTTTTTTGTTTTGATCACAACTACTATTTGAAAGCCAGCTATTGTTTCAAGGCCATCATTACTTTTTAGAAGTCTTCATGGGATGGGTTTTCTTTTTGTTTTCACATAATGCAGAAACTCCACTTTTTCAGAAAAAAACTTTACACCTCTGAGTTTTGCGTCAGAAAAAACTTTGCCTCCTGCTGTGAGGAAATCTCACATTTTCAATTCTCAACTCTTGATATGAATCCATTCTTATTTTTACATAAATTCATTGCACAAAGTATATACTGTAGGAATCAGATTACTATAAATCTGTATATACAATAACTGTACAGTAACACTAGCAAAGATATAGTCAAATGGATTCCTTTTAATCTCTGAGTCTAAAGATCAGCACCCCCAAATTCTTGCCACTTTTTGTTACATATCTTGTTAATTATTATAAAAATTAGCACAGAGATGAAACATTTGTTCATTAAAAATAAGACTATTGTTGTAATATATTTATACTGATTATTATCAAAAATAATCTGGGTGTGGATTTGTACTGATATATTATAGAGTAAGTCCACCTCAGATTTTCACAGTCATTGATCTGAGATAGGCTCTTAAATGTAGCAGCATCTAAGCAACTTCCTGTAGACTTAGAACAAAGAGGCTTCAGACTCGCTTAGCTCTTGGATAGAAAATCTCCTAGAGAAAGGAGGAGGCTAGAGTGGAAGAATTTAACTGGCAAGCCATTTCTATCTTGCAGCCAAGAAAATTAAATAGATGTATCAATGAAATATCAGGACTTCAGCTCAAGTTGAAGGAGGCATTTTTGTTACTTCTACCTGAAATATATAGCATTTCAAGGTGCATAAAGCATTTAATAAAGTATTTTAGCAACCATATTTCTTCAGCCCAAAATCTGCACACAGACAAGAATCTGTATTGATGCATCTGCAGAAAAACATGATTCTGAAAGATAAATGCAAGAAAAAAAAGTAGGAATATTTTCATTTTTTTAAAAAGTACATATTTGAGATAACTTTTTAAAAGAAAAAATACAGTACTGTTTATCAAAATGTCTTCATGGACAAATTTATGCTAAAAAGACCTAGATGAATGTTTATTACATTGGTACATCATATCAAAAAGCCTGGTTAGAGAAATTTGCAAAGGGTGAAGAATTTTTACTTCAAATAAATCAATTTCAAAGCTCAACAGGCCAGGATATTACAGTTCTAAAATGGACAATAAAAACAGGATGGATTCATATTGCATCACATATTTTTAGGCACAGCAGTTTTCCCAAACTTTAATAACTGATGGTCAGTCTTCTTTCTTCCTTAATATATTTAATTTAATTTATACTCCTTTATTGTGGGATGGGATAATCTCTTCTTCTCCTTCCAACACTTTTTTTTTTAAATACAGTTTCCTTGCCATATTCAAATCAATCTGCTGAATTGGGAAAGTGTTAGAAGGAACAAGACAAAGATAAAAAAGAGAGGTCATATTCACTCTAAACTCATTGAAACTAGATTATAGGGCATTAGCAAGTCGTGGAAACACCAAAAACTTGGTCAACACTGGGGTTAAAAAACACTCTAGAAAGAGTGCAGAGAAGAGCAACAAAGATGATTAGGGGACTCGAGGATAAAACATATAAAGAACGGTTGCTGGAACTGGATATGTCTAGTCTTATGAAAAGAAGGACTAGGGGTGACATGATAGCAGTGTTCCGATATCTCAGGGGTTGCCACAAAGAAGAGGGAGTCAAACTATTCTCCAAAGCACCTGAGGGTAGAACAAGAAGCAATGGGTGGAAACTAATCAAGGAGAGAAGCAACTTAGAACTAAGGAGAAATTCCCTGACAGTTAGAACAATTAATCGGTGGAACAACTTGCCTCCAGAAGTTGTAAATGCTCCGACACTGGAAGTTTTAAAGAAGATACCGGTATTAGATAACCATTTGTCTGAAGTGGTGTAGGGTTTCCTGCCTAAGCAGGGGGTTGGACTAGAAGACCTCCAAGGTCCCTTCCAACTCTGTTATTCTGTTATTCTGTTATTAATGTTAGACTTAAACATCCCTGGCATACAGTTTGGGACTAGGCAAAAGTGCCCCAGAATTGAACAGTAGCTTTGTGAAGAAGTAAGGCTTTTCTTCAACTAACATCTATTTGAAACAGAAGGATTTTCCCCTGGGTAGCTTTAATGTGCATCTACTTGTGTTGTAATGCTGAAGGTAAATCTTCTGGCCAAAATCCAATACACACACTCTTTCTTGTAAGATATTCTGAGTCACCACTCTTTTTTTTCCCTTCATTGATTTAATCTTGAAGTCACTTGTACATGTACTCAGTCATAAATCTAATCAATGAAACATTTTTTTCACTCAAGGTATGGATTTTTAAATTTGTTTCCTTTTCAAAATAATTTTAAAGTATATGTTACATATTTCTTCAGGTAAAAACTACAGTACTTCAAAATATTAAAGAAGTGTGAAAACAAGTGGATAAATAAGATCCAGCTCTACATCTGGCAGGGAGGTAAAAGTCATATCAGCTCGTATCACAATTTGCAAAGAAATATTTCTCCCATTCCCACTACACATAAGCTCTTGTGGACCATTTGTTAAATCTTATACTATAATGGATTTGTTAGTCTTTTAAGATGACACAGGGCTCTATTGTTTTGTAACATCTGTCCCTCTGGAAATTTAAACCTGGAAGTGCTTTTGTTTTCATTTCTATCTTGGGAATATCATATTTGCATGACTTTTGAAGAATAATTCTAACAGAAAGCCAGAAAGCTAAAATGGAGTAAGCTAGAAATTGCCATTGTCATAGTTAACTAATAGAGGGCATTTGCTGATGGGACTTGATAGAATCTTGATTCTTACTGTCAGCTTAGCTTCAGGCAGATTGTTGCTCTGAACAGCACATGAATATTTGAATATCTTTAACTGACCCATTCAGATTGTATAACTTTTATTCATATATTTTTCTGAAACACTTTTTTTAAAGCTGAAAATAATGTAAAAATGTTTGGAAAGAAGAGAGATATCCTTCACCCCATGCATATCCTTTTGACATCACATCTCCTTCTTTTAACTTTTTTTCCCATACCACTACTCACATTATATGGATTAAAAAAAAACCTGGGATTGGAAGCATATGATGAATGGTTATGTGAACCGTTTATGTCTAGTCTAACAAAGGAAGGACTAGGGATGATATGGTAGAAGTCTTTCAATATTTGGAAGCTATCATACAGAACAGGGGGTCAACCAATTCTCCAAAGCACCTGAAGGTAGGACAAGAAGTAACAGATCTAGAATTAAGGAAATTAATTCTTTAATTAGAAGAAGAAAGACAATCCAATCTAGATTTGAGAGAAATCCAACCTAGAATTAAGGAGAAATTTCCTGTCAGTGAGAACAATTAATCAATGGAACAGCTTGCTTCCAAAAGTTGTAGGTGTTCCAACACTGGAGGTTTTTAAGAAGAGATTTGACAGCCATTTGTCTAGAATATAGGATCTCCTGCTTGAGCAGAGAGTTGGACTAGATGACCTCCAAAGTCCCTTCCAACTCTGTATTCTGTATTCAATATTCTATTCTGTATTCTTGGTGCAGTGGTCAATATTTCTTGTAGTAGTGTAGCCTGTGTACAGGGTATTTGCATGGCAACTCTCAAGCTCCTTCAACAACAATGGAGAAATGTAGAGTCTAATTTACTTAATTTCCAATGAAAAATCTAAGCTTTGTTTTACAAGTAGGGGAAAACGGAAATAAATCCTTTAAGCAAGCGATGAAATTTTAAACCAAATCTTTAAATAACAAAATAAAGGGGGAAAACAAGAGTCCATTAATTAAAGAAACCACATTTCATAAATAATGTAAACCTCTGTCCTTAGTTGAACAGGTCTTCTGATGCTACTAACTTCAGTCCAAGAGCTGACCATGTAACCTTGCCAGAAAGTAAAGGGATATGGAGCTTCTTCTTTCCAGTCCTTGCTGTTATCATTCTCCTTGGACTTCATGACCTTTTCCCCCCAGAGTTTCTTATTTATCTCCCACTGTCCTCAAATAATGACTCTTAACAAGCTTCTGAGCCTCTTCTGAGATTCACTAAAGCTTCATGATAGTTCTTGCCTATGACAGTTCCCCTTGACCAAAGAGAGATATCCTCTGAAGAATTCTGTAGAATATCGTTATACACAAAATAAATCTATGAAGCACGCCTACATATTTTGCCCAATACTGAATAGACCTAGATGGGTAGGAATTCGTCAATTTCAGCATATTGAGTTTAGTTATGTTTATATTGAATGCATTCAAGTATAAATATCAGCCAGGGTTTTTTAAGTGTACATTGTTAGAGCAAGCCATTATAGTTTGACTCTATACTAATTCTAGAAGTAAACCACTGGCTCAGGGGATGGTGCCATTGAGAGAACTTTGGATTCCTTGACCTTGGTTTACATTATCTACAGGAAGGGCTCCTGGCAGGGGATGGGCTACACCTCACAAGAACCAGAATGTGTTTGGAAAACAATTGGCTCAGCTTATCCAAAGGGCTTTAAACTAAAACTGGAAGGGGAAGGAGATCAATCTTTAGGACCTAAATCCAAGCATAAACCCAAGGACAAGAAGAAAGTCAAAGAAATGATCAATCTACTAATGGGAAAACAGGGCAAGAAGGTGACAGGCAACAGGGAGAAGGCAGAACTGCTTAACTCCTTTGCATCGGCCACTATAATTCATGATCTTTCAATTGTAGTTTGATGCTTTAGCCACTAGACTAAGCTGGCTTTCACTTTTAACTACTACATCAGTGGTGGGTTGCTGACGGTTCGGACCGGTTCTTTAGAACCGTTAGCGGAAATTTGCCACAGCTCGCCAAACCGGCAGCGATGACCGGCGGTCCACGCTCCCGAACCGGTCTTCCGGTCACTGCGGCTTGCAAAAAAAAACCCTCTGTGCATGCGCAAAGTCTTTTGTGCATGCGCAGAGGGTCATTTCCGTGAAGTGATGTAGGCACGTGTGCGAGCGAAGCGAGCGCACAAAACGCACACTTCCGTCACGATGAGAACTGGTAGGGAAGGTAAGTGGAACCCACCCCTGTACTACATGGTAGTAATAAGTTAAAGTTTTAAACATTCTTGCTGCTTTTAGTGGTTTCAGCCCAAATATGGTAACCTTCCCATAAACAATTATGATAACAACAAAACCAAAAACAAACAAACCACTTATATGTGAACTAGGTCAATACCTTTGTGGTTCTCAGTACAAGTAGCATTTCACTGAAGTGAAATGATGAGCAAATACCTATGGTGACATATTAGAATTTTGTCAGGAAAAATCAAGAGTTAAAAGAGGTGGATAAGAATAAAAAAGAAGTTGAAATGAAAGAATTAGTAATAACAGCAGAAATGGTAGACAAAAGAGCAAGGAAGATCAAGAATCAAAGTGAATATGAATTGGTGGATTTTGGTTGAAACATCTGACTAGTCTTACACTCACTTGTTGCCAAGCAGTTTAATAACATACTTCAAGGTAAAATTGAAGAGTGGCTAACATCTGGCAAAACCTACCTGATATTGAAAGATCCAGAAAAAGGGGCAGCACTAGGCAACTATAGGCCAATTACCAGCTTACCAACAACTTTCAAATTACTAACTGGTGTGATAGCTGATGCAGTCCAACAGCATCTAGTTGAAAATAAATTCTTTACACCCAGGCAGAAAGGAAATTGCCCAAACAGCAGAGGAACAAAAGATCAATTTATTCTGGACAACTGCAAGAGAAGGAAGACCAATTTGAATGTAGCATGGATTGATTACAGGAAGGCATTTGACTTCTTGCCTCATGATTGGATAATCAAGTGCCTAGAAATAGCAGGAGTCAGTAAAAACATCAGAAGCTTTGTGCAAAGATCGATGGCACGATGGAAGACACAGTTGCTGGTCAATGGTGATAGAATGGAAGAGGTTAACATCAAGAGAGGAATCTTCCAAGGAGACTCACTATCACCACTACTGTTTGTCATTGCACTAATTCATCTGTTAACAATATTGAATAATTCAGGCCAAGGCTATCAAATATTAGAAACATTTATCAGGCTACTCCATCTCCTTCACATGGACGATTTGAAGCTATATGGAAAAATCTAAAATAGAGTCATTGTTCAACACTGTCCGTATATACAGCCAAGATATTGCAATGGAGTTTGGCATGCTTGCAAATGTGCCATTACAACAAAACATGGAAGAATAGTGAAAACTGTCAGAATCAACATGCCCTATGGAAATAATATCAAGAGTCTGGATGAAGATGATCAGTATAAATAACTGGGTATCCTTCAAGCTGACATCATTAAGCACAGTGAAGTCAAGAAAAAGGTTAGAAATGAATACATCAAGAGAATGAAAAAGATTTTAAAATCAAAGCTCAGTGGACAAAATACCATCAAGGCAATCAACACCTGGGTAATTCCAGTCATTAGATACACTGCTGGAATAGTAGCCCAGACTCAAGCAGAACAAAAGGCTCTGGATAGGAAGACCAGAAAAGTAATGACAATGAATCATGCCCTTCATCTACACAATGATATTGACAGACTCTATCTACCAAGGAAAATGGGTGGGTATGGAATGTTGCAAGTACAAGTAGTCCTTGACGTACAACAGTTCATTTAATGACTGTTCAAAGTTACAATGGCACTGAAAAATGTGACTTATGGCCATTTTTCACAGAGGACCTTTGCAGCACCCCATGGTCATGTGATCAAAATTCAGATGCTTGGCAACTGGTTCATATTTATGACCGTTATGGTGTCCCAAGGTCATGTGATCACCTTTTGCAACCTTCTGACAAGCAAAGTAAATGGGGAAGCCAGATTCCCTTAACAGCTGGTTACTAACTTATGAACTGCATTGATTCACTTATCAACTATGGCAAGAAAGGTTGTAAAATGGGACAAATTCACTTAACAAATGTCTCACTTAGCAACATAAATTTTGGGCTCAGTTGTGGTCGTAAGTTGAGGACTACCTGTACATTAGATGATTGAAGAAGAAAAAGGGGCATTGGTAGAATATCTGAAAGACAGTGAAGATGATGCACTGAAGCTAGTATACCAGGAAGGCATACTAAGTATTGGAGACACCAAACTGGCCTACAAAAAAGATCAGATGAAGAAGCGAAAGAGGCATAGGAAGACAAAGCATTACATGGCCAGTACACTAAAAAATAGCAGGAAAAGGAGATAATAACAGGATCTGGAAGTGAATAAGAGGGGGAATGTTGAATAAAAAGAATAAAAAGAGAGCTAATTCTGGCTGCACAAAACTAAGCCTTAAGAACTAATGTACACAAAGCCAGAATTGAGAAGACAGCAATAGATAGCAAATGCCATCTCTGCAAAGAAGCTGAAGAAATAGTATATCACCTGGTTAGCTGTTGCCACAAAATCACCCAGACTGATTACAAGTAGCGGCATGACAAAGTAGCAACAATAGTGCACTGAAAAATCTGCAACAAACATCATTTGTCTACAAGCAAGAACTGGTGTGACCATAAAATTAAAAAAAAAAAAATCATAGAAAATGAAGAAGTTAAATTGTTCTGGATTTTTAGAATTCAGACAGGCACCTGCCACATAATATCCCAGACTTAACAATTGTTGATAAAAAAAGTCTGGCTAGTGGATGTGGCAGTACCTGGAGACAGCAGAATAGAAGAGAAATAACTGGAGAAGATAACAAAATATAAACACCTGCAAATAGAAATAGAATGACTGTAGCAAAGGCAAGCAAAAGTAATACCAATAGTAACAGGTGCAATCCCAAAACAATTGGAGCACCACTTGAACACCATCAGCATTTACAAATCCACCATCAGTCAATTGCAAAAGGCAGCTTTACTCAGAACAGCTTATGTTAGAGAGTGGGAATGACCACAGGAGACTGACTTCAGAACAGCTCTTTTTATTAGCTCAACTCAAGACAACCAGCAAAGCACGGTCTGACAGCTAGCTCTTTTATAGAGGGCTGTCAGACACAACAACCAATAGCGTTTGAGCATTCAAACGCTGGAACTGAGTGAAAACATACAGTTCAGTTAAAGTTCACTGAAACATAGCAAATCAGGGTTCATTCAGAGTTCAGCTAAGCATAACAATTTAGGGTTCATTTAGAGGTCAGTCAGAACACAACAGCTTACATCCTGTGACAAAATCTGTAACACCATCAAACATCCACACCTGCCTAAACCCAGGTCCTTGGAAATGATTCGATGGGTAGACAAAAATGCCAAATCCAGTCTGAACATCTGGCCAACTGTGCAATGAACCAATAATAATAATTAAACCTCCAACTGAAGAAAAGCTCTACTGCTTGTAATAGAGAATCCACAGCCATATTCACAGTATCACAGAGAAATAAAAATAATTTAAATATTTAATTGAGTTTGTTAGGATGAATCCTCTTTTTCTCCTACAGAGAAGACTTGCTGTAAACCCAGCTTTCCATCTTCTTAAAGGTTCAATGCATATTTAAATGAACCAACTCTTTCTCCTCCCTTGAAAAAGGCCAGAGGCAACAGCTGGGACATGCAGTACTTTTCTCACTTTCCTCTGCTTTGCTCCTAGTTGGATCTTTTCCATCTGCCTTAATCTAGTCCATTTCACTTCCAGTCATTTCCTCCTGATGCTTCAAGGCTCAATCAGATGATTCAGTTGGTAATTCCCTTGCTAGTGAGGTTGTCAGCTTCTCTCTCCTCTGTTGGTCAAGCATTGTTAATTGAGACTCTCATTTTTTTGGCACCCCATGCTCTCTCTCTTCCCTGTTAGTTGTAGGGAGTAGAGTACTACAGAGAGAAACTCTTTATGCTGTTCCTTTCCATATTTCCCTCACTCACAAATCACCTTTGTCTCTTGCTTTAAAACCTAGTCTCCTATTCTCATACCATTTATGCTTCTCTTCTTTGATATAACATTTTTGTCTTCTTTTTCCTAATTCTCAAAGCTACCCTTCTTCACTAAAGGGTAGCTTCACCAAAGCTACCCTTCTTCACTACATTTCTTCCTCACCTGCTGGTGCATCTTTTGCATACTGATTACTTTTATACCTTTCCTAACTCCTGGGCTTTACCTGTCTACTCCTTTAAAAATCCTTCCCATACTCAACGGCCCCTTATTTCAATTTCTTTACAGTGACAAGCTATCCATCAGTACCACTTTATCTCCACCTTAGTTTCCACTTATTTGCTGTCTCCAAAGGCTATTATCCTCCCTTTTCTTAATTTCTTGTTACAGACCCAAGTCCTCAGCACTCAGGTTTTAACTCTGTTTGTCTTGGCAAACTTCTACTAGTTTATACCAAACTACTCCACCTTTGCAACTACCCCTGTTGCATAGTTACAGGTTTTGTAATGGCTTTTGAAGATAGAAATAGTTGACATGAATGAATTGACGGTCAGCTGAGTGATAGCTGGAGACAGCATAAAACAGCTGGTCTAGTCTGCCAACAATAAAATAGGACATACCAAGTTTTCTATGTCTATTTTCTAGCCTTTGCAAAAATTGCTTTAGTTGTCAGTGGAGGAAGATCAATGGAAGATAAATTCTTAGAAAAAAGCCCAAATCTCTGCTTCTCCTTTTTTCCTGTTTGTTCTACTTCTTTTTGGGAAGTGCCTCCTAATCAGTGTTGATTCTTGATGACTGCTTGGACAAGTCCTTGCAAGTTTTTTTGGCAAGATTTCAGAAGTGATCTGCCATTGCCTCTTTCCTAGGGCTGAGGATAATCCATCTGACTTCATACCTAAAGTGGAACTAGAATTCACAACCTTCTGGTTTGTAGCATGTAGCTTTAAGCACTAGACCAAAGTGGTTCTCTACAGTTCTACCCTGTCCTACAGCATGCATTAAAGCCTAGGCAACTGGCATTTGCCAGATGAGAACTGAGAGTGGTGATTGATCTCTAACATTGAGATGCCATAGACAAGAATATGTTGCCTTCTTTGTGCTATGACAGTGTTGTAAATATAAGTGGAATATTTATTACAATGTAATTGCATCTCTCTGTTGAGGATACAAATCTCCTAATATACTGCATACTTAATGCCTAAGATTTTTCTTTTCAAATGATTTAATGTCTTAATAATTCATCATTTCACACCCTTTTAGGAAAGAAAAAAAAAGCCAGAACTTAGCTTTTTTATTCACATTACTGTGGATATTCCTTTCAATTTTGAAAATCAGTGGAATAATAATACCTACTTCCACTATAGGAGGAAACTACAGAACCTACCTTTAAAAGAGCCAGAGCTGAATTTGCTTGACTGACAGGACTGCTTCAGGCCAGAAACAGCTGTGCCCCTTCCAAATCATGCTTGAGAAAGTAATTAGTTTATCCACCACTCTTCCCCCAAAACCACAACTGGATAATTTAGTCACCCTTTTTAGGAAAATGATTATGTCCATAACTGACCAGGTTAGCTTATTTCATTCCACCAAGTCTCCATAAACAGAAACCAACTAAAAAGGAGTGGGAATGACTAGCATAAGAAGAAGAAAGAACTATAATCTGATAATTTGGTATCTCAACAATTTAGCAGCAACGGGCTCTGACATCCAACTGACAAACCGAAAAGCCACAATAATCAGCACAATTCTATTTAAAATCCAGATTAGAGTTTTGGCTTTTACACTCAGTAGCAACCTTGCTTAGAACTTAGTTTAGAGCTTTTTTTTTTTTTCTTTTTTTATATTTTTTTTTTAATTTTTTTGGATTTTTTTTACTCTTTGTTTTTCTATTTGTTTTTTTTTTTGCGCATGCGCAGAAGCCGAGTTTCTTGCACTGCGCATACGTTTTTGTTTTTAATTTAGTTTAGAGCTTTTTTTTTTTTTTTGCATTTATATATTTATTTATTCAATGTATAGGGCCATCTCAAACAAGTGGCTCGGGATGGTTAGCAATGAAACAGCAAAACAGACAACTAAAATGTGATTTGATTATTTTTATCATTAAATAATTGGAGCTAAAACTAGGGAACCTCATTTGTATTGCCAATCATTTGGAAATAGACAAGGAGGTCTCAATCAGTGGTGGGTTGCTACCGGTTCACCCCAGTTCGGGCAAGGCTCCGCCCACCCGCCCGGACATCATCTCAGATGATCTGCGGATGTGCAGAAGTGCTGCGCGTGAGTGTTCACAGTTCCGAACCTGTAGCGAAGGTAAGTAAAACCCACTACTGGTCTCAATGTATTGCCCCTTCTAAAGAACAATAATGCTAGAGATGGTCATTTGTTCTGCATGGAAAGGAGTTTAATGGTGGTGCTAAAGAATTTAGTTTCCTAATCCTTAGAAATGGTAGCAATAGCAATAGCACTTAGACTTATATACCGCTTTACAGTGCTTTACAGCCCTCTCTAAGTGGTTTACAGAGTTAGCATATTGCCCCCAACAACCTGGGTCCTCATTTTACCCACCTCGGAAGGATGGAAGGCTGAGTCAACCTTGAGCCGGTGAGATTTGAACCGCTGAACTGCAGGTAGCAGTCAGCTGAAGTAGCCTGCAGTGCTGCACTCTAACCACTGCGCCACCTCGGCTCTGTAGGGACCAGAAATGTATGGTATCTTTGCAAGAGCTGTTAATTTACAAATAAAGCCCAAAATCTGCACACAGACAAGAATCTGTATTGATGCATTTGCAGAAAAACATGATTCTGAAAGATAAATGTAAGAAAAAAAAGTAGGAATATTTTCATTTTTTAAAAAAGTACATATTTGAGATAACTTTTTAAAAGAAAAAATACAGTACTGTTTATCAAAATGTCTTCATGGACAAATTTATGCTAAAAAGACCTAGATGAATGTTTATTACATTGGTACATCATATCAAAAAGCCTGGTTAGAGAAATTTGCAAAGGGTGAAGAATTTTTACTTCAAATAAATCAATTTCAAAGCTCAACAGGCCAGGATATTACAGTTCTAAAATGGACAATAAAAACAGGATGGATATTGTGTTTTTAAACACCAAATGGCAAAACCTTTCAAAAATAAATAAATAAGAATTCAGTTTAAAGCCATTAAAAGTGTGTCTGAATTATGTTTTGGCTTTGTCTGGTATCCAGGTAAACACTTTACAATATGAACCAATCAGAAGTTCATCAACAAGAGGATTTTATTTTTTTTAACAAAAGTGTATTTTCAGAGAAGTTTTCTGATTTTAGATTTTGAACTAATATGCAAAATGAAGAGCCAATCCTTTGAATTTGGCATTTTTTTTTAATGAGAGGGAAAGTGGAGGAGAGGCACTGTGTGTTTCACACCAATCTGCTAGACTTTTTCCTCGGTCCCCCATTCCCAAGTCCCCTTTATCTGAATGTCAGACTATCTTGGTCTATTGTCCCACATACAGAAGTTTCATCTAGGTAGATCGTTCTATTATTTCCTTATGTTCAGAACAGGGAGATGCCACCTCTTACCTGGAAACTAGATGAGGTGGAGCAAGAATAAACTTTCAAATAAACGGTTCCAGCTTTCCCTTTTTAATCAGGTTACCAAATCAAAAAGCTTTTTAGTATACATTGGTATGCCAGTAAATGTCGGGCACAAAGGATTAGGGGCATACATTAAGCTGCAGCACAGAAGATTTGTGATTTCAAATCTATACAGAAGAATCTAGTCAACAGTCAGCACTAAATTGGTGCTAAATAAGATTCAATAGAATTCAATGGAATGACACAAGCTGATGACACATTTAATTGCACCCCCCCAGCTCTGCCTACTCTACTTCTATAGTAAAGGCAATAAAGTAAGAACGTGAAATAATAGCTTAACTGTCACAGGTTATAGGAGACTGATGTTTGCAGACCTAAACAAGGACTCACTAATCTGTAAGCAGCCTGACCAAACAGTCCTTTCCCCCAACCCCCCCCCAAAAAAACAGTTGAAGAAAGAGAATTGGAATAGATATAACAATGTGCAATAAAAAAATTGTAATGGTTTGCAAGTGTTGTGTACATTAGGGTACACAACACAGCCAGGTATTAGCATACTTTTTGCAACTAACTGAGAAACTGAAAATGACAGAGGTACCAAAGTAAGAAACTGAATATTTTTGTAGCACAAAGCAAAAAAACCCAAAAAAGTAGAGAGTATGAGTAAAAAGAATATAAATATGGGAAAATAATAAACAATGTCCAAATAACGAAATATGTGTGAATAAACAATGGATCTAAAATACAATAAAAATAATGTATGTTCCAGTATGCCATTAAGAACTTCTGATATTCTAAAATAGATTGTATCCATTCTCTAAATAATCCCCCAAAACCCAGCTGAATTTTAAACTGAATGTACCTGGCTAACCTAGTACAAATGATTAATTGAACTATATGCAATAATGAATATATTAAGTCACAGGACAAATTATAGATCAATTTAAAATATAATTCTGTAGAAAATAAAACCCTAATGTTGGATGATGCACAAATCCATGCAGGATGGTGTAATCCAAGAGTGGTGTCTGATTAGAATTAAATTCTTGATCAAATTTACTTTTCAAATATTAATTTAGTTACCCTTTATTCCAAAGAAGGAATCAATTATTTTTTCCAGAAAAAAAGCATATGGAATCATGCAACTGTTAGCAAATACAGTTATACAGATAGTCCTTGACTAACAATCACAATTAGGACCAGAATTTCTATTACTAACCAAGGCGGTTGCTAAGTACCTGATTTTATGACCCTTTTTTTCCATGGTTGTAAAATGAATCACTGCAGTTGCTAAGTGAATCACAAAGTCATTAAATGAATCCAGCTTCCCCATTAATTTTGCTTGTGAGAAACTGGATGGAAAGGTTGCAAATGATGATCACATGATCCTGGGATGTTGCAACTGTCATAAATATATATCTCAGTTGCACAGCAGTATCTCCTGAACTGTGGGGATACTGTAATAGTCCTGAGTATGAGGACCAGTTGTAAGTCACATTTTCAATGCCATAGACCACCCTGTCCTTGAATGGCTGGGTGGACTGGACATTAACATTTGAACTACTATAAGTCCATGTATTTGCCATACACTAAATAAATAAATAAATTCAACCTCATTGTAAATTTGAATGATCGCTAAACAAAATATTGTCACTCAAGGACCAACTGCAATTTAGTATTCTTTAAAGAAATGTACAATTGGAATGGAATGGAATGGAATGGAATGGAATGGAATGGAATAGAATAGAATAGAATAGAATAGAATAGAATAGAATAGAATAGAATAGAATAAAATACAATAGAAAAGAAAAGAATAGAATAGAAAAGAATAAAATAAAATGAATTAAATTGAATAGAATGGAATGGAATAGAATAGAATAGAATAGAATAGAATAGAATAGAATAGAATAGAATAGAATAGAATAGAATAGAACAGAATAGAATAGGAATTGAATTGAATTGAATTGAATTTTTATTGGCCAAGTGTGATAGGACATTTAGTGAAAGTTAATAAAAATATATCAGGTTGTAAGAGAGTTGCAACTTTCAAAATTTGTTCCATTGTGCCATGAATCATTTTCTAGTATCATTGGGTTTTATGGCATTATTGATGAATCTGTTCACTATATTTCCAATATTTTATAGGAGAAAAATATTCATTTGAACAATCAAGTCTGGTGTAAAATACCAATGATAAACCATCCTATATAATTATTAAATATTAAATAAATACTGTACTTAATAGTAAAATCATAAAAAAATTCTGAAATTTATTCTAGATTCTGAAATCATGTTTCACTCATTTGTACTTAACAAAAGTTCAGCATTATGTATAATAAGATTTTCACATTCAGGTAAATCTCTCAATATTTCTCCCTTGTTTCCATAAATATTTTGTGGCTATGCTGATTTATTTGGAGATATTGAAACTGTTGAAATGTAATAGATCATTGTGTGGTAAGAGAATACAAAGTTTTATTATCCTTTTAAGGATGAGTTCCTGGAAACAAAACAAGCTACTGTCTTTTCATCAGGCAATTCCTTAGTATCTTCATCTTCCTGAAAATAAACACTGAATAATTGGACTATTGTAATATGGTCTACATGGGGCCCTTGAAGAGCATTTGGAATCTATAGCTGGTGTTATGACTGTAAGCCACCCAAGGTTACCCTATGATGGGCTACTAGTAAAATAGATAGATGATAGATAGATAGATAGATAGATAGATAGATAGATAGATAGATAGATAGATAGATAGATAGATAGATAGATGATAGATAGATAGATAGATAGATAGATGATAGATAGATAGATAGATAGATAGATAGATAGATAGATAGATAGATAGATAGATAGATAGATAGATAGATAGATAGATAGATAGATAGATAGATACTGTAGATAGATAGATAGATAGATAGATAGATAGATAGATAGATAGATAGATGATAGATAGATAGATAGATAGATAGATAGATAGATAGATAGATAGATAGATGATAGATAGATAGATAGATAGATAGATAGATAGATAGATAGATAGATAGATAGATAGATAGAACCGGAATCTGTTCTTTTCCTGTACTAATTCCAAATGTGGGTTTTTTTTAGATTGTTTCATATTGCATGGTATCTGAATTATTTATTTCTGTATATATGAACTCATATATCTAAGCAGCCCCTCAGAGAGACCTGCCCCTTCTATGGGATGATGGAACTGGAGGAAGATGTAATTCATAAAACAGCTGGGGCAGGATAATAGGTCTGGGGTCAGTAGACTACCTCATGCTCTTCAGTCGTTCAAATGTTTGGATGTAATCCTTTGCCTCTTATCAGACCTTTTTAATTCAATACTGTGCTTAGTAATAAATTATGATTCAATACCATATATTCTCAATAGATTTTATAAAGGAAAAATAATCTTTGTGGGATATTCATTTCAACATCTATGATACTTCCTAACCAGAACAAATGTAATTTTTTTTCCACCTCAAAATATGTTATGTTTTTTTGAAGTCAATAAATAGTCTTAAATAATTTTTTATTATTTATTGTTAAGTACAGTTCTTAATATTTAATCTTCTTAAAAGCAGTATCAAAGCTTGTTGCTTGATTCACACTTTTCTTCCTCTGACAAATTCCATGTCAACTTTTTTTTCCCCTGTTGTTGTTAATCTGGTAACCTGGCATTGAACCATATTGTTGTATAAGTTTCAACGATATCAGTACAATAGCATCAACAAATAATTTCTGTTTATCTTCTTGTGTACTAAATTGGTTCCTGAAATTCCATTTTCTTGACATATCTGAAGTGCCAGGGGTTCTAGTGCTGGTAAAAATGAAGGAGGGAAAAAAAACCCAGACATCCTCGTCTTGTTTCTCTTAATACGGTTTATACTTTGATATAAGACCATTTACTATGATATCATATAAACCACATTCAGTGGAGACTGGTCTGTATGCTCCAGAACAGGCTGACTCTTTCCTTCTTCATAAATCAAAGAGATAAGAGTTCTTCACATAGTTGAATCGCACGCATTGCTTGCTATAAAGATTTACTCAAGATTTCTGAAAAGTTTTATAGTAGATTATAGAAATACTGGTAAGTCCTCCTAGAGCTTTGTTCAATTTCATATATTTTTTTTAAATCCTTCTTCAGTTTCATCTTTGGTTGCTTAAGAACTTATTTTTGTTGATGAATTTATTTTATTTCATTCAAATATTCTTTCACTTTTGCTAGGTCTGAATTATTATACAACTTTATAGGTAACAAATTATCACATCATATTTTGTTGTGGAAATGTAACTGAATATATATTTCTCTCTCAAATAGAAGTAATTGTTGTTCTATTTTTTATGTTATTGGTAGATAAAAATTATCTGGTTAATTGCCATTTTCGAATTGTTCCTGTATTTCTAAATGCGTCATTTATGCCCACTAGATCAGGTGTTAGTTACAAAGCCCTCAGCCCTCTGAGACCATCTATGCTTAGTAGCAGCTTCTCTTAAGACTGTAGAACTACTACAAGGTGAGTTGTGGATTTTCTTCTGAGAAGTAGGATGCATGAGGTCATGGCTACAAGCCTCATTTGTCATGCCCTCTCCTTTTGGAACAACCTGCTCACTAATGTTAGGATAGCCCCCTTTCTACTAACATTTAAGACTGATAAAATGTTGCTTTTTCATCAAAGCCTTTGTGCAGCATACATTATGTAAGAGACTGTTCATTGTGTTGTCCAATAACCTATAATGGGAGTTCTGATACTGATAAAAGTGATTATGTTATTACTTTTAAAATTTTATTCTTATTCCACTGTGTTGCTGTATTGTCTTGTAACCAACTAAAGTCTAGCATAAGGAATCATATAATAGTAACAGTAACAGAGTTGGAAGGGACCTTGGAGGTCATCCAGTCCAACCCCCTCCTCACGCAGGAGACCTATACTAGGGATTCGAATTGCCGAACTGCCAACTTTTCTGATCGACAAGCTCAGTGTCTTCGCCACTGAGCCACCTAGTCAGGAAGGAAGGTGATTAAGTTAGGTCTATTTATTTATNAAGGAAGGAAGGAAGGAAGGAAGGAAGGAAAGAAGGAAGGAAGGAAGGACATTGTGATGTTGAACCAGGACTGCAATCTTTGAGGAATGGTTGGAGATTTTTTCCTTTTCTGGTACAAAACATCCAACCCAGATTATGATCCACAATTTTGGTGGAATATTTCGAAATATTCTTTTGTGCTCAGCTGCAATTTTAATAAAGATCCATCTAGTTCAACCTTGCTGACTTTCACAGGCATTCCAATTTATGACCCTAGTTTATCTGTCCATTTAGGAAATTATCTGCCTATTTTGCACCATTTTTACAGCGTAATTGATAATCAGAAAACTTTAAGGTGTCTCCTTAAATAATCTCCACATCTTCAGTGTGATGGAGAACAACCTACATATAACAAAAGAACTGACCCGACTGCTTAAGCTTCTGAAGAATTCCAAAGAGCAATTTTAACTCCTGATCCTATAGCTATACCAGAGATGGAGGAAGTTTTTTTTTTTTTTAATTTAGAGCTTGTTACTCTAAAAGTTCTCTCTTAAGATATAAAATAGAGAACTACTGAGTTTCAACAATGAAAAAAATACATTAGTTACAATTATGCCTATTTAAATTGAAACATAATGGACTAAAAACAAATTCTTTCTTGTGAAAAACGGAATAAGATGTTGAAAATGTTGAAAGGTTATTGAATATGAAGAAAGATGAAATGACCGATTTACACAGTGCCTTGCTTGGAAATAATCTACATTTAAAAAAATATCCATACAGTGCCAAGCTAAAATCACACTTTAGTAAAAGTCACACACAAAAAAATCCGTAAGAGGTTTTACTGCACCTGGAATTTAAGTTGAAGCTGAACCTGCCTATCAAGTTGAGTTCCACTAACAGCCCTTTCGTCTTTAGGTTTCTAAGATCCACAAATAGTGGAATTTTAGAGATATCATGGCAATGAACCCCAAGAAGATAAAAGATTTCTCCTGATTTGGCTTCAGAGGTTTCTTCACAGAAACACAAGCCATTTAATGGACTGTGGGGACAGAAGGGCATTGTTACTTTTTCTTTACCCTGGCATTATTTTAAACCTAGATTCAGGGATAAAGACCAAAACACCTCCTTACCAGCATTCAACCCCCTGAAAAGCAAGGATTAACACAAGGATTAAAAAGAGATCAGCAATCAAGTGGTGAACAATACCCCAATCAAAGAACTACCTACTCAGTCAAACAATTGAACAGTAAATAACAGCCTAATCAAGGAACTACCGAGAAGAAAACAACACTCCCACCAACTCTGATAGGACAAGCTATTGTATATAAACAGAATGTAAATCCCACTCCCCTTTAGCACTGAAGATGCTACCTACAGTAGTTGGCTAAGACATGCTGAAATAAAACAATCCAGAGAACATGAAGGACTTTGCAGTTCAGTTCTGAACTGTACAAAATGAAATTCAGTACTGAGAAAAGCAAGGTTCTATGTCTAAGCAAGAAAAGCCAAATGCACCGGTATAGGATAGATGGTACCTGGCTCAATAGTAGTATGTATGAGAGGAATCTTGCAGTCCAAGTGGACAATCTCTTAAATATAAACTTGCAGTGTGCTGCAGCCACCAAAAAAGCCAACACAGTCTTAGGCTGCATGAACAGAGGGATAGAATCAAAATCACATGAAATATTAGTACCACTTTATAGTGCCTTGGATAGACCACACTAGGCCATGTTACATCCAGTTTTGGTCACCACACCAACTATAAAAAAGATGTTGAGACTGTAGAAAGAGTGCAGAGAAGAACAACAAAGATGATTAGGGTACTGGAGCACCATAGTTCAAAGGCCTCAATTCTTTGGCGCTCAGCCTTTCTTATGGTCCAACTTTCACAGCCATACATTGCAACTGGGAAAACCATAGCCTTGACTATATGCACTTTTGTTGGCAGGGTGATGCTCTGCTTTTTGGTATGCTGTCTAGATTTGCCATTTTCCTTATCATAGCTGTTCCTGATCTGATTATATTTTAATTTCTTAATCCTTAGTAAATTAAAATTTGAACCATAATACAGATTTTTTTTAAAAGAAATATAATTATGCCCCAGTAGCACTATTTTAAAAAAAGGTCAGACTGATATTTGAATATATCTTTATTAAAAGGCCATTTATATAAAGCCGATGTTGGGTAATTTTTAAACATGGACACTTTTTGTTCACTCTCCACTTTCGAACTCATTGTCTAGTGACATGAAAGACTGATCACTATTATTCCATATTATAATAATGGAATAATATTGATAATAACAATATTAACATTTCAGAAAGACTTAAACAATGTGTAATTTCCATGGGAAAAATCAGTCCGTTCTATTATTTCATCAGATCCAGGATTATGTCTAGCTTGGGGCACTTTAAGCAATTGGAAAAGTTTCAGAGAAGGATCATAAAAATAAGAGGGGACTATATGTAGCCTTAATAAAAACAATTTTGGGAGAGGGCAGGCTAACATTTTTCAAACTTTACTTTGAAGATTTCAAATGACTCACAAGTTCAATTTGTTTGGGGGTGGGAGTATGTGTGTATATTTTATATATACTGTACATGTGGAGGCTAGGAGGCAGCCATCTGTCTCCAAAGCTTTAATATGTGGAACCCTGCTAAGAAGGAGTTGTACTTTATTATCTACAGTCAGTAACTCCTCCCAATTCTATGATTCTGCAAATTTGACTAATAATTAAGGCTTACAATAAATATCCATCTTTTAGACATTGTGGAAATTATCACTATAATCTTAGCACCCACTGGCTTATTATTTTTTTCTGGGTGATCTGATTTTTCTGAGTGATCTAATTCACTCTGTGTAATTCCTTATATCATACTGCATAACTGAGGAGAGAAAGTTGGGGAGGGGGGAAGGCTGTCTTGGTTGTATCTCATACTGCTCTGACTGACTTTTATTAGCCTGGGGCTGTGCAACAAACCCACCAGCAGTTGATCTCTGAGTAAAATCTTCCATATGATAAAACGAATACTGCCATTTTCAAGGAAATCCTACTGATCCTTTGTAAAATATTTGAGGTGTAGGTGAGTTTCGGTCTCAATGTACTGTACATTGTTTTTAAAAAATGCTAGTTTTCATGTTGGCAAAAGAGGTGATTAATCTGATCCCAGGATCATGATATGTCTTGCTTTTCTCTTATAAAAAATGCAACCTATTTGACTAATTAAGCAGGTGAATTTGTGTGCCTCAGCTTTTTGCTCACTATGCTGCTACTTCTGGAACTGCTTAGTCAACCACTAAGATTCTTAGTCAGTGTTTGAAATAATAACCATTTAAGTTGAAATAAATTTTTTGATGTTTTTAAAAAAACATTTTGTGTTTTGGGATTCTGAACTTTCATATCAATTTTAGATTGGGATAGAAAAAAAATGACAAAGGATAGATTTACAATCTTCCCCAACTTTCTGTTTGTTGAATTACACAAACATTTTCAGAATGTTGAAGTCCCAGTCATTCAAAGGGCATCCTGTGGAAGGCTGATATACATACAAGACTCTTTCCTTGTTCAACAGGCCAGTGATTAAAGTTCTTTCTATTGGACTTGTTAGTTTGTTAGAAATGTCAGGCACCACATGAGCAGGATTTCAGATAATGCTTTCATTCAAAACCAGAAGATAAAATCATCTGAACATAAAATGTTTTTAAGGGTAATGGATGAAGGAAAAGCTAAGATCTGCCAAATTGGCAAAACAATTGACTTTTATTTAAAAATAGTTCCAGGCTGGAGAATTGGAGAAGTCAGAATTCAATGAATTGGCAGGATGACCTTCACTGATCTTCTCTGGCTATATATATTTTAAAATGTATATAATGTTGAAATAGATTTTAAGAAATGATAGCGAAGCAGGGCATAATTTCTGAATTAAATTTCAGCAAAAGACTCTTTTTATTCAGATCTTCAGATCTTCTGTTTAGAGACAAGAAATCTTAGCTTCAAGCACTTCAAAAGTTGCGACTCTTACGAAGTGAGCTGCAGTCTTTGATTAAGGTTCCTGTCAGATTCAGTACACTTTAGTACTGTGCAGCACTTTGGATTCAAAGGCAAGATGATGCTTCAAAAACTGTGTGAACACACATGCAGCAGCACCTGTCTCCTGTTCGTTAAATCAAAGGTTGTTTTCCTTGAAATCACACTGCAACTGCAAAGGGCAGCCTCACCACCTAAAGAAAAATACAGTGGCTTTAATGGGACAGGCTTTACATGAGTGCCAAGGAATATTTTTTAGCAGCTGTTTGCTTTTGAATCCAAAGCATTGCTTTCTTTCTGTGGTTCAAGTGACTTAATTTTGACCTAGATTGCAACTGTTTAACATGATAGCACTTGAGTAAAATTGTCTGTGTTCCTTTTCTTACTCATAGGCAGTTATGGTTTGAGTCTCATCACAATGTCTGCTTCATATTTATTAAGATAGGGAAGATGCCAAGATGTTGGAAAGTCTTTTCAAGAAAGTACCAGCTAGAATTCAAGCTTATTCATTCATTCATTCATTCATTCATTCATTCATTCATTCATTCATTCATTCATTCATTCATGTCTTGTCAAATGATTGGAAACAGAGAGCAATAGGTAGTGTAGGTTTCAAGGTTTTGAAATTCAATCCCTAATAGCCTTAGCCAGTATAGCCAAAGGCAAAGAATGAGAAGAGCTGATGATACCCTACAGTAGTCTGATTGTGCCTAATGTGTAAATATATTCTGCCTTGCCAGCAGTGTGCTGCAGCTGCCAAAAAAGCCAATACAGTTCTAGGCTGCATTAACAGAGGGATGGAATCAAGATCACATGAAGTCTTAATACCAATTTAAAAGGTAAGGCCACACTTGGAATACTGCATCCAGTTTTGATTGCCATGATGTAAAAAAGATGTTGAGACTGTAGAAAGAATGCAGAGAAGAACAACAAAGATCATTAGAGCCGAGGTGGTGCAGTGGTTAGAGTGCAGCACTGCAGGCTACTTCAGCTGACTGCTAGCTGCAGTTCGGCGGTTCAAATCTCATTGGCTCAAGGTTGACTCAGCCTTCCATCCTTCTGAGGTGGGTAAAATGAGGACCCAGATTGTTGGGGGCAATATGCTGACTCTGTGAACCGCTTAGAGACGGCTGTAAAGCACTATGAAGCGGTATATAAGTCTAAGTGCTATTGCTATTGCTATTAGGGGACTGGAGGCTAAAACATAAAGAATGGTTCCTGAAATTGGGTACATCTAGTTTAATGAAAAGAAGGACTAGGGGGTGACATGATAGCAGGGTTCCAATATCTCAGGGGTTGCCACAAAGAAGAGAGAGTCAAGCTATTCTCCAAAGCACCTGAAGGCAGGACAAGAAGCAATGAAAGGAAACTAATCAAGGAGAGAAGCAACCTAGAACTAAGGAGAAATTTCCTGACAATTAGAACAAGTAATCAATGGAACAACTTGCCTCCAGAAGTTGTGAATGCTCCAACACTGGAAGTTTTAAAGAAGATATTGGACAACCATTTGTCTGAAATGATGTCTATATATATATAGTGCCAAAGCCCACTGTAACAACATTGCCAAAAAGGCACTAAGAGTAGTCAACCTAATCCTGCGTAGCTTCTTCTCTGGCAACATTACACTGCTAACTAGAGCATACAAAACGTTTGCTAGAACAATACACGAGCACACAATAGATACAAACTTAATGTAAACCGCTCCAAACTCGACTGCAGAAAATACGACTTCAGCAACAGAGTGATCAATGCCTGGAATTCACTACCTGACTCTGTGGTTTCTTCCCCAAACCCAAAAAACTTTAACCTTAGACTGTCTACTGTCGACCTCACCCCATTCCTAAGAGGTCTGTAAGGGGCGTGCATAAGCGCACCAGCGTGCCTACCGTCCCTGTCCTACTGTCCTATTGTCTTCATCTATCTGTATTCACTTTGATTATGTTTATGTTTATACCTATACCTGCTATCTTGTACATGTTTGACAAATAAATAAATAAATAAATAAAATAAATATTCAGAGTTTTGTAGAAGAGAAGAAACCTTAAGATGATCCTCTAAATCATGTAGGCATTTGCCGACTACGCTAGTGTATAGTTAACTTCCATACACTATTCAGTAGAACAGTCTGGAAGACTTGTTCTTTTGATGTGTAGAATGGTTCACAATATTATGACCATTAAGTGAAAAGCTTAATCCTCCCCTCCCTTCCCCTTCCCTTCCCTCCCTTCTCCTCTCCTGGAACCATTAATGGAAAAGCTTATATTCTATCATAAAGTCAGAAACATCTCTACATTACATCACATGTATTTAGATGCCCAGCTGTAATAATATAAACTTCTATTTCATTTAACCTATCAGTGCAGATGCATTTCCAAAGCAAAAGCTAGAACAGTACATAATAATTGAATCATGTGCATTAAGATGCCTATGACTTCAGATACCAAGACTCTTCCTTGTACCTTTCTACATTAACTTGCATGATTCTAGTTCTTGAGTTGATGGGAAAGTATGCTGATGTAAATTGCACTGTCATGACAGCCAAGTCACATTTTGCCTCAGCAATAAAACTGGCATTTGATGACATCCTTAGAGTTGTAAAGCAGTGCAATTTAAGGGCAGTGTGATTGGTGGATTCTTCTGGCTTTTTTCCCCTTTCTGTCAGATGTCACTTGCTGACAAGGAAAAAAGAAACACCTTCCAATCAGACTCATTAACTCATAGTGTGGTGGGGCTCTGTATGTGCAGGCTTTCAATTATCTGAGTGACAAGTTGGAAGATTCATGCCTGTGACTGGTCACTTGGGTTCTTTTTGAAATACTCCTAGTGCTCTTTCAAAAGAATAGTCAATATGTGTCCCAAACAGCTGACAGGTTGGAAGCAAGGAGGAAGAGCATAGAGTGAAGTAGGTAGAAGAATTTCTAATGAGGTGAAAGGGTTTCCTTCTACATAGCTTTGTGCTCTCCCTTGCTTCCAACCTATCAGCTAGGCTATCTACTGTGGATAGGAAGAAGAGTATGTGATGAAGCAGGAGGGAGCTCTCTCAGGGCAGCAAAAGTAAAATGGGATCATTTGGTCTCTGAGATCTCCTGGATGACATTCAGAAAGGAGATTGAAACTGAGCTTTTCACAAACCATTTAATTAACACGACAAAATAGGAATATTTATAATTCTAGAACATCATCATATGATGCAATCATCTGTCAGTTCTAGATGGCTGCATCATACGGGCACAGGCTTTTATGTATTTATATCTTGAATGTTTCAAGAGGCTTTTATGTTCTTATGGAGTTGTTGCAGGGGTGGGTTCTAACTTACCTCGCTGCCGGTTTGCTTCCTGCCGTGCCGCACGGCCACGTGCGCGCTTTGCGTGCGCGCGCGCATGCACAGTGCTGAAAACCTAGCTTCTGCACATGCACAGAAGTGAAAAACAAGATGGCGGCATCTATGGCGCTGCCGAGAGAGCCGGTTCGGGTGGCGTGTCCAGCCAGCCATCACTGCCGGTTCGGCGAGCGGGGGGAAATTCACGCTACCAGTTCTAAAGAACTGGTCCGAACCGGCAGGAACCCACCTCTGAGTTGTTGGTATAGGGAAGGGAGGGAGGGAGGGAAGGATGGAGGGAGGGAGGAATATTCCCTAAACAGGGACAAAAATGATCCTCACAACTGGATTTCTTTTGTTGTTGTTGTTGTTGTTGTTCCTATTCCACTAAAGTTTTTACATTGAAATAAGCACAGAATAAAAACCTAGCAAGATTGAGTCTGTTTAGCATTTGAAGTTGTACTTGGGGAGCACCAGGAAGTTCAAAATCTGTAGGTTATTTTGGAAAAGTGGCCAAAAAAAAAAATCACTCTGGAAAAAACAGTGGCAAATCTCTTTCAGGAAAACTATGTCTCCAGATGTTGAATTTGACTCATCAAAGTGTTTTTTTTTTCCATACCTGTTGGAAACATGAGATTACAAAAGTGAATTGGAGAATGTAATATTGCTTATATACACACCCATTGGAGTCTTGATATACTAGACTAGTTATTATAACTATTATGATTTATCTTAACTGTTATATCTGATTACAATCTTTTTCCCCCCAAGAGTTCAAATAGGGTGAAGAAAATGATTTTTCAGCTCAGCTCTGCCTTGGTACAGCCATTAGCTCTTTAGGCAAAGGGTGGGGTTGTTTATAATGTGGAGTCAGTTGTAAAGACGCAGCCAACCCCACTGTTTCTTCCCTGGTCATCTCTTAGTAAAATGCAAAAGCAGCTCTATATTAAAAGCAGACTACTATATTAAAAGGTAAAAATTTCCCCTGTCCAATTGTATCTGACTCTAGGGGGCGGTGCTCATCTCTGTTTCTTAGATGAGAGAACCAGCATTGTTTGAAGACACTTCCATGGTCATGGAACTATAATTATATGCCAAGATGACAGAACACTGTTACCTTCCCACAAAGTGGTACCTATTTATCTACTCACATTTGCATGCTTTTGATCTAGGTGGGCAGGCGCTAAGGCAAGTAATGGGAGCTTGCCCCATTATGTGGTGCTCAGTTCTCAAACGGGGCTGTCAGTTTTTTAGTCTTTAACTGCTAGCCATTTTGCCCTTTCTGACTATATTATATTATGTTTACTCAGAACTATATCTTTATTTGAAGTATTCTAATCTGGAAGAAGATACAAGGATTGACCTCTGCTTATACTTGTCCAGAACTGAACTTTAAAGTTTTCATTTACACATTTTTTTAAGCTACACAGTATTATTATTTGGAAAGATAGATTTTGGTATTTAAAAAAATAATGTTATTGATTTTAATTTATCAACCTTTACAATACAAAAGAGCATGCTTAACATGAACAATGTTTTTCTTGTCTTAATATTACCTGAAAGAAAGTTTGGTCCAATTTATTTTGGCTTATGATGCAAACTTCATCTTCTTGTTATATGGCCTATTGATCTAGAATAAATCATGATATGACCACGGGAAAGAAGGAAGTCCCTGACCTGTCATGTTGACTTTATGGCCTGCTGCTGGTGGTGGCATGCTGTTGCTAAAAGCAGCCACTTAATTGCTCTGCTGTGTCTCCTCTGTTTTTCTGACTGTGTCAGACGTTCCCATTTCTGTTTATTCCTTTACCTGCTCACCACATGGTCTGGATCAGAGTCAATACTTTGAAACTCAATTTGTATAAGATGGAGATAATGCCACTTGGTAGTTCATCTTGCCTTCAGAGATGATGTTCAGCTTCCGTTGGAGCGGGTTGTATAAGGTTTGCAGTTGCTGAATTTAACCCTAGTTTTCAAAACATGAATTGCTTGCAATGATGCCCTTTCTGCAGTTACAGCCTCTCTGAACAGAGATGGTTGAGTAACATACTGTTTGGAAATTGTACGCATGACTGCCATCAAACACTGCTGAGAATTTTAACTAGCTGCTAAGTCATTGAGGTTAGTCAAATGGATTTCATCTCATCTGACATATTATGCTGATCTATCTTTTTGAACTGAGGTGATGTTATTAGTCCAGTTTGCTAGTATTATTTTTCAGACACCTTTGGCTTTAAATTGAATGTATTTTTCTTTAGATTATGTTGCTGAAGCACTGAAAGGTTGTTTCAGGTTTTCAGAAATGTTGATTTTAAGCTATTCTGAATAGCCTAGTCATGCCTTGCTCCTTTATCCATGGATGCTACTCTGTGTTGACATTTGCTCCTGTCTATCTTTTTCACAATAGTCTGGTCCGTGACTTGGTCAACCAAAGCCCATTATTAAGCAATTATATATAGCATAACAGCAAAACCATGTGTCGCTTATAATTGGAAGTTTCCCAAGCAACCTTGTAAACAAATTTAGGAGACCATGATTATATATACAAATACAGTCGGCAAGTGCAATAAACACGACATTCCAATATTAAAATAATTGCTAAGCCATCATTGTTTTACTCTTTATCACATTCCAATCCAGTAGGATGTCTGTATTTGTATGTGTATCTGTGAAGTTAATCAGCTTCTATTTATTTAACAAATTTAGGAGACAATGATTATATAAAAATACAGTTGGCAAGTGCAATAAACAAGACATTCCAATATTAAAATAATTGCTAAGCCATCATTGTTTCACTCTTTATCACATTCCAATCCAATAGTATGTCTGTATTTCTATGTGTATCTGTGAAATTAATCAACCACTATTTATCTATTTTATTCTAACTTGTCCTACAGGCTAATCTATTGGATATTAAATACCCTAATCAGCAAATTTACATTTCATTTTTTCCCCCTTATCAGTCCTCTGCTTTCTCAGATGATTTTCTTCCTTTTTTGTTTTTTTGCTTGAATTTTCTTTCAAAATATTTTTCCTTTTTTGTGAATTCAGTGTATCTCTATTTTGTTTTGTCTGGCACCTGGAACACAGGCCGAGAAAAAGTAAAATGGAAGGAAATGACTGTACAAGAGGTGGTGGTAAGAGATGAATAGGCCACATTTAAGAAAAAACTATAATAGAAACCCTGGCTTTCCTTTCTTATTTAGCAATCTTAATTTATTTATTTATTATTTATTTTATTTGTTTGTTTGTCAAACATGTACAAGATAGCAGGTATAGGTATAAACATAAACATAATCAAAGTGAATACAGATAGATGAGGACAATAGGACAGTAGGACAGGGACGGTAGGCACGCTGGTGCGCTTATGCACGCCCCTTACAGACCTCTTAGGAATGGGGTGAGGTCGACAGTAGACAGTCTAAGGTTAAAGTTTTTTGGGTTTGGGGAAGAAACCACAGAGTCAGGTAGTGAATTCTAGGCATTAATCACTCTGTTGCTGACGTCATGTTTTCTGCAGTCGAGTTTGGAGCGGTTTACATGAAGTTTGTATCTATTGTGTGCTCGTGGATTGGTGTGGTGGAAGGTGAAGTAGTCATTGACAGGTAGGACATTGTGGCAGATAA
>QLTV01000601.1:4277268-4297658 GCA_003457575.1 Thermophis baileyi | reverse complement strand
GTGGTTATTAGTGGTACGTATAGTTTGATGACTCTTTTGATTTCGAGCAAAAAGATATTGTAGTAGTCTTCGATAGTATTACAGCCAGAGAATAGTATTTGCCAATTAAGAGATGAGAGGTCAGTGTCTATGTTATCATAGTTGGCTTTTTTAAAGTTATAATTGGTTATCCTATCATTATGTTGATTTTTATAGGGACGTATATTAAGACAAAAGTCAATCATGCTGTGGTCACTGTTGGAAAAGGGTTCTTTTATTTGTAGTCCATAAATTGAGGATTTTCAGGACTTTTCAGGACTCTGCAATTATTTTTCTTCACATCAGCAGTGATGTCACCAATTCCAAGGACATGTTGTACAATTAAGAAAAGAGAGAGATTGGACACACATTGTTGCCTAGGAAAATGGTTTGAAATAAGATTTAAAGTTTGGATTCTTAATGGCTTAAAGCTTCCTTCAATAGCCACAACATTATGCACTGAAGTACAAATACCACTAGCTGAGGCAGTCAGAAGTCAGCTCACCTTGTCTATTGGAGCTGCAGAGTTTGGCAGGAAGCCATCTTAGCCAGGCAGCCAGACTCTTCTAAATGAGCATCTCCAAATTGGAAATGGTCTCATGCATAACCCAATTCACAAAAGAAGCTACTTGAGAGTACAAAGATGGAGAAAAGAAATTAAGCTGAGCTGGTAAATCTCCTTATGTTGTTGCTTAGTGGTAACGAGGGAATCTCAGGACAATACTGACATGATGAAATTAAGCACACCACTGATGTTGCAGAAGATTTTTGCTCTTTGAAAACTATTTCCCAGGTGATCAGACAGATGGAATAATTATTGAATAAAAGTTTTGTTAACAAAAAAAAAGGCATTTTTAAGTGCCCCACACTCTTGAACATGGAGCTACACATTATCAGGCACATGTAAATCAGCCCTGGTTTGTTTTGGAGATTCAGGATTTGAAGAGGCTATGATTCAATCTGAATTTTTGATAAAAGATTTAGTGAGAGTCTCATCCAATTTAAACAATTTGAAGACTCAAGATTCAATTCAAGATGAATCTCTAGATTATAATCAGGAAACTTCAAAATGTCTACTTTCTTTCTTTTTGGGATGGAAGGAGACAGAGGTGGCATTCAGCAGGTTCTGGCCAGTTCTGGGAACCAGTAGCAGAAATTTTGAGTAGTTCGGAGAACCGGTAAATACCACCTCTGACTGGCCCTGCCCCCATCTGTATTCTCTGCCTCCCGAGTCCCAGCTGATCGGGAGGAAATGGGGATTTTGCAGTATCCTTCCCCTGGAGTGGGGTTGGAATGGAGATTTACAGTATCCTTCCCCTGCCATGCCTACCAAGCCACGCCCACCAAGCCACGCCCACCAAGCCATGCCACGCCCACCAAGCCACACCCACAGAACCGGTAGTAAAAAAATTTGAATCCCACCACTAGAAGGAGATTAAAATAGCACGCATGAGAAACATTTAGAGAATTTTAACCAAGTTTACTTTTAATCTTGCCATAATAGATCTTTGAGATATCTTCCCAATTTTAGGGCATAGAGAGCAATGATGGGGAAAGGATCATACAATATTCTTCAAGTTGTCTAGTAAAGAATCCATAGAAAGTTGGCTGAATCAGTGCAGGAAGTGTCCTATTCAAGTCTAAAAATAGAAACTTTCAGAAATTGCATGCAAAATAAGTTCTTGCCTTTTAACTTTGGGCTTATATTTAGAATGCATGGAGCTGAGATGAATTGGCAGTTTGTTAATAGGGTTAGAATAGAAATGTAACATCCTATAAGTGTCTCAGAAAGGAAAGTTAAAATTTGTGCATGGCTGTATTAAAGAAGTTGAAACCTGAGCAAATGAATACAGTCCCAAAGAACCCTGAAAAGCAGAAAGAATAATGAGATGATAAATGATAAATCTCATTATGGTCTGCTACTCATGCCCATGTATGGAAGCACAACACATCACCTATCTCTTTCAACTTCCTTATATAAGGAATTCAGCTTGCAATGCTGTGTATTGAATGGCAAGATCCCCAATCAAAACAGAGAAAAACCACTATTTTCCAAAGTGATTTGGAAGTTTTGTGATCACTCAGTTTGTTCCTTTGAAGCAAACCCCTGTTTCAGTGGGTGATATAATTGAAACTCAATTGAGTCAAATCACTCTTTCAAAACTCCACAGGCCAAAACATCTTGGAATGTCTTCCAAAAGACAGTCTTCAGCTCTCATGAAACAGGGGATGTAGGGAAGAGGAAATGTTTATAGCTGGGCAATAAAACATATACTTATGAATAAGATTTCATGTGTAGTTTTTATGTCTCTTGTTAAAGGATGTGAGTTAGCAGAAACTAAGAATGACTGCTACAAGCATTTCTGGCAAAAGGAAAAGTCAGACTGATGATTTTGATCCATATATAGGATGAGATATTTAACCCCCTTCATAAGCAAACAGGTACATCCTACCTACTACCAGGACCCCCACACTGGCATATAAAAAATTTTTTTACTATAAAGTCATTAAATGCTTTTTTTATGCTCCCTTATTTTTAACAAGCTGTTAACCTCTATTATACATTCTTCTCCTTCTATAAAAGTAGATTTCAGTTTTTTCAAAGGAAACATTATTTTTAATTTAATCACTTCTATGATTCTGATGGCTAATAAACTGTGAGTTCATCTGAACCTGTATGTATTTTTGTATATACAGTATGCTTTTTATTTGAACCTCTGTTTATGATGTTTTAATCATTTTATGAAATTTCTACTTAGCCTAAAGCCATGTGACTCTTGCCTTCATCTTTATTTCCATTAAAGATGCTTTTCTAATTTTAAAATCAAATTCATTTATTGTTAAACTTAGCTAAACTTTTTTCCCCACATCTTTCTATACTTATATAGAATTAATAGAGTTGCACTCACTATTTCTAAACTTCTTCAAAAAGATGACTCGTCTTTGCTGTTTTGTTTTGTTTTGCCACATGCCTAACCTCAGCACATGGAAATGCTGAGATGCCAGTCAAAGATGTTTTAGGATGTAATCAGTAGCTGGGATGCCAAGAATAAGTATTAGGAATATTAACTATGTTTAAAACTTGTTTTATCATTTGAAACAGCTCCAGCTTATTCCTGAATGTTGTGTTTTGTTGTCCTTCAAACCTGAAGGAGTACCAAAATATAGAGGAAGATAAAAACTTAATGAAGATTTCCATGATATTTCTTGGTAAGTATTTTGGTACCTAGCAAAATCTCTAATGGCAAGGGAGATAGAATGGCAAAACAGTTTTGTATTGTTACAATACAAACCCTTCCTTTTTTTGTATATATATTGTGGCAATGTGTAGGGAATGTCTGAAAAACATTGTGTTAGTTAATGAGGGAAATCTGTGTCATTTAGGATTTTAAAAAACCTAAAAGTCAACTAAAATCTCATCATTGGGTGGGATGATAGCTGATTCTAGAATAATTAGAATCAAACTATTTACATCTCCAGTACAAACCTCTGACCAGAGAATCTTTATGTGTTTAACTGGTTATTATGTCTGTAAATAGTGATTTTTAACAAGAAACATGATTTTGGCCCACATGCACTACGAAATTCTATTCCCATGTTTGGGACATCCTTCAGTGCAGATGGACTTTGGAGTTGAAAGCAGATGAAACCACAAGATGATTTGGATCTCCATTTTAATTGGCAGAAATAAATCTTTTCTCTTCATAGAAGTGACTATAGTCTTGGAAATCTTCTAAATGAAGAAAGAGTATAGCAATTCCTTTGGGACACCGTAAGACATTTTCATTGCTGTTCTATCAATCTACGTAATTTAAAGTATTTTGCCCAGTGAGTGCTGCCTGAAGGGTTTCCTTTCCATAGTCTAATACAGGTGTAAAGTTGTATGCAGCTGTGAAAGGGTAGAGCTCAGGGGTGGGTTCCACTTACCTGCCCTACCGGTTCTGATCGCGACGGAAGTGCGCGAAGTCACTTTGCTTGCGTGCGTGCCCCCATCACATCATGCAAAACACCCGGAAATGACCCTCTGCGCATGCACAGAAGCCTTTGAGCATGCGCAGAGGGTTTTTTTCAAGCTGCGGCAACCGGAGGACCGGTTCGGGAGCATGGACCGCCAGTCTTTGCTGCCGGTTCGGCGAGCGTCGGTAAATTTCCGCTACCGGTTCTAAAGAACCGGTCCGAACCAGCAGCAACCCACCTCTGGTAGAGCTTATGTCATGATAGCACAATGCTGCTTCTATCATTCTGATGGAAAATCATGAGGACACCCATGATGGTTAAGTGGATGCTGTTTTCAATGTTGCTCACAAAACTTTCTCTTTTCTTTTTAAACGTTGCAGCTCTTTTCATTTAGGCAATATTTTCAGGTTACGTGTGCCCAAGATTAAGCCAGGATTGTATAAGGTACATAATCTATAATATGGCTTTACATGATAATTTAACCAGTCACTCAATTGTTATTTGTACTGCTGTTTCTTATTAGAGCTGGGTGTCTTTTTGTGCTGCTTGTGTGGTTCTTATTTGATTAGGGGATTCAGCAGATCAACATTGGGGAATTTTAGTTATTACTTACATACTCTTAATACTGTTGAGTGACTATGAATATTAATAGCAAGTAGTTTTTTTGTCTTTACATAGTTACCTTAGATGAAAGGACTGAGAAATATTGTTTTTATTTCAACCCATTCCAATCATCCTAGGGGTTTATTCTGCAGAAATGATAACTTGTATTTGGTGGTTCTCTTCATACTTCATATTGCATTTCTTTTTAATACCAAGCCTTATAAATGATCCTTATTGGCCATGGGCCTCTCTCATTTACATATGCATATTACAAGTATTATTTCCAAATAAAAATAAACTTCAACTCATGCTTCTCTCCTAATAAGATTATAATTTACCCCTGCTTTAAAATAATATGTGAAAATGCTGATTGCTTCCAGATTGTTCTCTTAAGGAGCATCTTGCTTCTCTTGCAAATACAGATGGGAATTAATTGAGAGCCTGAATGTTTCCACCTAAGCAATTGTGAACAGCCACCTGCAGAGGGAAACAAGATTCCATTTCATTTTCTTTCATAATTAGGCTACAGGTTTTTTTTTAATTTTTCCATAAAGACATTGTTGGCACCATTTCAATTATCTTGGCATCTTAGAAGCAAACGCAGTTTAAGGTCTTTGAGTGGAATGTAGTTGTGTGTCAGAGTAAAGTGCTCCTAGCATCAACTACATGTAGATTAATCAAATGTATGTATCTTGTAATGATTTTCCATTAAATTAATTATTTTCATATGTGTGTTGCAAAGCCTATTTATGGGCAAGTGAAAACTAACCAAAAGCCAATCTGTTCTACAGATGCCTTGACTTGTTTCTCTAAGGATTCAATTTCCTTTAAATGAAGACAGAATTGGAGAAGAGCTAGGAGTAATGTTTCCTTGTTTGAATATTACAAATAGTCATAACTCAATTTAGAGTTTCTTACACATATATATTTTTTTCCATTGGAGGAACTGAAACCACATTCCTTTTTGGATTCTGGCAAGTTCCCACTATCACTGATGTTCTTCTTTCATTCTCCAAGGTTACAATAGCCATATGTTTTACTTTAAAGAAAACAGACTTGCATTATTTGTTGTACACCACCAGAAGACAACATGGTAGCTCAGGAAATCTTGGAGTTGAAGTCCACAAGTCTTAAAGTTGCCAAAGTTGGACATCCAGCTTTAAATGAACAAGGAAACCAACATGTTTATTGTCTGGGAGTGGGAGCAAATGTGCCTTTCCCTCCACAAGTCTTTCAGTTAATGCTACATAAATTCAGGACAATGAAAAATCTTTAATAGTAAATCTTTCTTTTTTGATATCAAAAGATTAAAGTAGATGTGTTAAGTTTGGCATGCTTATTTTTTAATTAAAAATGTACTCCCTTCAATTAAAAAAGCAAAAAAACAAAAACAAAAACCCAGGACAGGACTGGACAGGACAAATACAAATAATTCGTGATATTGCCACAAAATTATTTCTGTCTGTCTCCTGCTTTGGTCTCCTCAGAAACCCCCCAAAAGAGCATGCTCCATTTTTTTAATTGCCCAGATACAGTTATCTTTCAGTTTCTAAATATTTTTGCAGGGAAACACAAATTATCTACAAATATTAAAAACAAAATAAAAATAATCTCTTACTCTGCAAATAATGGGTGCATCAGTTAAGTTTCATTTCCCCTTCCCCAATACATTACCTCTATTTTCCTAAATGTTAATTAACACATTAGCTAAAAGCACCGAATAGTGGGAAGAAGATAGTTTCTCCTAAAAGGAATGGGCAGAATTTTACCTCATGACTTTGGATTCTACAAGGCTATATGCTAACATTTATAAAATGAAAACCAGATATGTGGAAGCACATGACAGCTCAACTTTGACTACTTTGAAATATGTGGATCTCAACTCCAAGGTTCATATGCTATTCAACTTCTAATGGCTACCTAATGTAGATTTGAAAAAGAAGAGCTCCATCTTATTTGATCCACTCTTTGAGCACATTTAGATTTTTAAGATAAATTGAAAGTGTTCCAGCTAACTGATGTTGGGAGAGGGGCATGCTAATTCCCAAAATGTTTGCTATGTGTTATTTAACCAGTTACCAAAACTTTTTATCAAAGGATTACTGGGCTGTGGTGGCACAGTGGATAGAATGCAATACAGCAGGCTAATTCTGCCAAACACCAGCAGTTCAATTCTCACTGGCTCAAGGTTGATTCAGCCTTCCATCCTTTCGAGGTCGGTAAAATGAAGACTCAGATTGTTGGGGCAAATTTTTTGACTCTCTATAAAGCACAGTGAAGTGCTATTGCTATTACATTAGAACCCCTTTCCAAAATATATACCGCCTCTGCCTATCATTGTCATTTTTTAAAATTTATATTTTTTATGTAAAACACTAAGCCATAGCAGTCTATTTTTTAATTTTTTTTTATTTTTGCAGATTAGAATAATGCATTTTTAAAAGGTAGAAATGAGTAGGACAAGGACTGTACAAGTAGGGCCCTATATAAGCACATTTGTACTCATAGGCAGAATGCCAGGGATCCCAATAGTATTCCATAACAATTTTTTCAACATTCAAATCTCACAATGGAGATCTAGGTGCTACTCAGAAGCCTTTATCAAAAGATGAACATAGCAGCACCCTGCTGCTTCTGTTCCTTAGCAACTAATAGTAAGAGACTACTTACCTCTTCTGGAGATCATACATAGCCATTATGTTGTAGTCTTTGCCTCTCTTTTTTTCTCCCTGTCTCTCTTTCAGGACTCCTAAATGAGTGATAACATCCCGGAGAAGCAAATATCACAGATTAATGTATCCTTTATTACTCTTCTGTTGTTTATTTTCATCATGTTCTCTCTTAATTTCTCTTCCCCACCACCACAACCACCACCACCACCACCAAATTGATTCTGAATCTGGAAGCAGGTATCAAAAAAGTCCTATATTACACTATTTAAGTGTTTCTTGAAGGCACATCTTTTCATCCTGGCTTTTTTTCTCAACTATTTCTAGAATGAGAAATGAGCACAATTTACATTATTTGTACTCACTGTGGTTTTCTTTTTGTTTTAAAATGATTGAAAACAGCATATGAATGCTTGATATCTACATCTGTCTATATATGTGTGTCTGTCTGTCTGTGTGAATTTTTTTATAAAGTGGATTATTTCAGCTGGTTGATTTTTCTTAATTGTATGCTCCAAGTTATTCCAGCCATCTGTCTGCAACTGATATAACTTTATATAAATGTCAGCTCACTCTAGCAACTCCACATTAGAATTCCCTTTGTATGTTACAATTTACCCCATCTTTTTATTTTATTTATTCATTCATTCATTCATTCATTCATTCATTCATTCATTCATTCATTCATTCATTCAAACTTGTGGCCACTCACGTCACACAAGTAACTTTTTGTCATTGCTTTGACTATTATTTGATTAACTGGACAATTGTAAGGATGTGGATTTTCCATCTTTATTTCCATCTCCAGGCAGAATGCAGAAGAGACAAAACCTAAACAAAAGGTGCACTTTCAGAGTTTAAAAAAGAATAATTTAAACAAATTGAAGAAGGAAGCATCTGCAGATGGTTATTATCCATTATACTTCAAATGAAATATGTTTAGAGACAAATTACCTCTAATTATTCAATAATGTCTTCAACTTAAGAACAATATGCTGTAACTGTATAAACACTATAGTTATTTATAAATTAAAATATATGGGCAAATTTGGAGGTTAATTTAGAAATGCTGGGACCATGAAGCTTTTCTGAGTTTCAGAACTTATTGAATTTAGTTGTGAAATATACATGACTTAATAGAATTACTTGCTGTTTTTCCCATGGCCTATGTCAAAAGAAGAAATCTCTATGTTTAAGTGAGCAAGAAATAGTTCCAACATTCATACCACCTAGCAGGGCTACAGATTGTTGTGAAATAAATAATAGCTCCAAGTGAGGCTTGTTCTCTTATAAGCTTACCTGCTGGCAATAATAGCATTGATTGACTCCACTTTGATTTTCTGGAACAATATCATCTTAGATACTTTCTGGATAATTACATTAGCAATCAGCTATCTTGGCTAACCAATACCAGAAGTCTAGCACCTAGACTGCAGTTGGGTAGGAATCAAGACATACAGTAAATGGAACAAATTAATATATTAATTAATGTTTTTATCTCATATAGGCAAGGATCTCTTTGTTCTTCACTTATTCAAGAACTGATTCCTAAAACTGGAAATTATGGGAGTGAATAAATTATGGGACTAAATCCTGGTTCCAGTTAATTCCAAGTACATTTAGTAAAGGGAGACTAAACATGGAAAGATGGATTTCATATATATATATATATATGAATATATACATATGTATGTGTGTGTGTGTGTGTGTGTGTGTGTGTGTATATGTGTGTGTGTGTAAAAGAAAATATGAGGTACAAGGGAAGAAAGAAAAAGATGTTGACTTCCAACTCTTTTTAGCACAGTACAAGATAACAACATTACAACCTCAAATTTTTACTTTTACACATTAGTATATAATTAGCCATTTTTATAAAAACAAATCTATCTAATTGGCAAAAACAAAGTCAAACTTTCATTTATTTTAATCACAAGCACAAAATCCAGAAGTGATATCCAAATAAAAAACATAAATATATTCTCCTCTTTGAATAGAACAATCAATTTAACCATTACTGCTTTATCTTCCTTGTTGTTGAAATAATATGTATTTCTATTTGCACTTAATAATCTTTATAAACTATCTTCATTTATATTAACAAAATTCACTGTATTCTTTTAGATTCTTTGACCTTAAAAGGAAAAATATTTTTTCATCCATTTTAAAACACTAAGCTTTTCTTTAAAAACATTTCTAAAATTAAAACATTCTAATACATCTTTTTTTTAACTTCCTCTTAGCATACATACTTTAAAGTTCACTTTCAGACCAATAAAATTCCAATTAACTCCAATTAACTCATTAAATTTAGATCACTCGTGGAAAGATGGATTTCTAAAAGAAAAATGTAACAAATACTTTAAAAAAGCTATTATACTTCTGTTGATCCTGATATCTTGCAAGCAAAAAGATATTTGTATGATAATGAAACTAAATAATGACTTTGCTTAAAAAAAAACACCCATCACATAAATGAATTTTCTGTTTTAAAATATTTATAATACTACTGCAGAACAATCTGAAATAAACATACATTTCATACTTTATTTTTATTACAAAATTTATTCAAGGCTGCCTTGAAATTCTTGGGAGTTCAGATTCAAGGATTCGTTTTGGCCAAAACATGATAACAATGCCTTTCTCAGGGTCACATAAAAGACTGCAGACAAGTAAGGATTTGGAAATTGTTTTAGTATATAATCCCAAACTTTTGATACAATTTTGGGCATTTTCAGAAGAAAAAACCCTCACCAGGGAATAAGAACGCATTCATAATATACAACTTCCCTATTGGTCCAGGAACAATATGATGGCTGAGAGAACATGCCACCCACATGTAATAAAAAGTATGGCCTTTATTGAATTGAAGTAACCTAATTCCACTGAGTTTACAATCTCTGAGCAAGGAAAGGAAATGTTGAATTCTCCTGCTTTCTTTCCAACAATGTTAAGCTTTTTTTTTCCCTTGCCTGCCTCTTATTTTGTCTCATTTTTCCAGCCTTCACAAAATGAGAGACGAGATTAGGAGGTCAATTATACCCCTTAAAAAAAAAAATCACAGCCACCACACATGAACTTTTTATTTTAATCATTCAGAATGAGAAGGAAGAAAGTTTTGTAAAACAAATGCACATGTACATATAGATGCATATGCTAATGCATATCCAGTGGACCTCTGTGAATAAAGAGGCTTTATCCCACATCCACATCCCGGCTTGGGAATTATGGAGTTGAAGTCCACACATCTTAAAATGGACAAGATTGAGAAACACTGGGCTAGAAATTGTTTGTGTTATCCTAAAATAATTTTTTGATGAAGAAATCAATAGTATGGGCACTCATTCTTCTATGGTGTTTATAACACTTTTTATATTTTGCAAAATATCAATCATTTAGACTGCAATCTTGAGCATATTTGCTAGAAAATAAGTCCTGTGAAACACAGTAAGACTTCTGTTAAAGATCATACTCTTTATCATATTCCTCCTGGCTATTCAGTCAGTTTATCCTTTTCTTATAGAAGTTGTTTCCTAGATTTTATAGTTTTTGAGAATGCTTTTTTCCTATTTGATACACTTGTTTTTTTTTAATAAGTAGAATTATTTGCAACCTGGCTTATATTTCTTCAGATACTGCCTTTGAATCTACTAATCATATACTTTCCTCTTGCAAAACAGTTCTGAATTATTTTTTGGTTGTGGCACTGATATTCTTATCTCTGATAGCCTTGATAGTACAACATAACCTCTGCTCAAAAATAGATTCTATAAATTCTGTAAAGACCATCTGAATCTCAAAGGACTGTCATAGGACATCCCCAGGCATTTCCCGCTTGTCTCCTCCTCCCCCATGAATCTGATAACATTTGCAAATTGGCTACCTTTTGAGGACACCTGCTTAAACTAGCAAACATGAAATCCAAATACAATGAGCAGAAAAATCAAAAGTATTTGTGGCATCTTTAAAAAACAATATCTTCCCAGGGAGCACAGCTCTATGCTAACCAGCTGTGTTACATCAGTCAGAATAAGAACCTGCTGTGTCACTCCACAAGACATAACAAATGGATGCCTTCTGAAGACTTTTCCCTTTAGCTTTGTTGACTGATGCTGTTACACATTTCTATATCAGAGTCCAAGGAAGTGAACTCTGAATGTCAGTGCCATTTGCAATGGAAGGAAATAAAGACATGGATACTATTGAGAGTGACATTTCAAATGGAAAGCTATTACTACTAACATGTTTCCTACCATCCTTAGTAGTATCCTCACCTCATCTCAAAACAAAACAAAACAAAACCAGCTAACAGTGCCCAGTTACTATGAATCTTTGGAGTCCAGTTTTCTTATACAATATGCATATTCCCTTAAAAGTCAGCTAACCTGACCCCAAAATGTGGAGAATCTTCGAACTCACCTATTTTCCTGGCAACTAAATCCAGTTGGTATGAGAAATAAGCCATAACTCAAACAGAAAATTACCAATCTATTTTTGAAGGGCAGCTATACTTTCTCACTTAATTCAGAGATGATTACATTTACCTTATTGATCTTCAGGATCTTTGTGGTTAAGGACTTGAATTAGACAGAGCCTTGGATAATGGCTCCTTGGAATAGAAGTAGTAAGTAGTAGTAGTAGTAGTAGTAGTAGTAGTAGTAGTAGTAGTAGTAGTAGTAGTAGTACCTATCTTATTCTTCCTGAATAAGCATTGCTCATAAGAGACTTTAGCTTTTCCATCATCTGCTTGCTGTCACTTTGTAAAGCAAGGTCCAAAAGAGTTTCAACAATGAGAAAAGAAATTGTCATATCTGAACTGTCAGTTGCAAGTCCAACTTACTGAAGATTTCATTTGGGCAGTAATTTTACTTATATCTTACAGGCAGACCAGTGGTGAAATCTAATTTTTTTTTTACTACCGGTTCTGTGGGTGTGGCTTGGTGGGCATGGTGTGGCTTGGTGGGCATGGCTTGGTGGGCGTGGCAGGGGAAGGATACTGCAAAATCTCCATTCCCACCCCACTCCAGGGCAAGGATACTGCAAAATCCCCATTCCCTTCCCACTCTGGGGCCAGCCAGAGGTGGTATTTACCCATTCTCCAAACTACTCAAAATTTCCGCTACCGGTTCTCCGAACTACTCAAAATTTCCGCTACCGGTTCTCCAGAACCTGTCAGAACCTGCTGGATTTCACCCCTGAGGCAGACAGTCCCATAATCTAATAGTATTATACTCTGGATATTTGAATTTGTGCCATGCCAAAATATGGCTTCTGATTTTTCAAAAAACAAATTAATAATTAAAAAATACCCTTCGAAGCAGGAGTCTGGTTTTTTACTTTGAGTGGAATATTTGAGGACTTTATTTCAGTATTTTGAGGTTACAATACTTATAGAAATAGGTAGCAATATTTTTTGTTGTTGTTCCATCCCTCTTAACTAGTTATCCTTATGGTCCACCATCTGAAAAAGTCTATAAAGTTCCTTGGATTTAATTGAAGGATGGAAGCCAGAATAACTGTAAATTTTTAGAGAGAAGTCAAAGTCTAAGAACAGATTTCTTGTTGATAATGTCCAAATGTTCATCAATAATGAAGACAGAGACAGAGAAGTGGAATGTTGTAGCCTAGAGGCATGGCCTTTTGCAAACACATGGAGTAACGCCTGCATAATATAACAACAATTAAAACAATAATGCAACAGACCAATTCAATTTAAAATACATTCAATAAAGTACTGACAGCATTGTCAAAAAAAATTAGTTGAAGAGAAGCTACTTTATCAACAATTCTCCTAAACATGACTCTGTCTTGCTCAGATAAAAGCATATACCATTGTTTCAGCAAGTGAAACTTTGTCATTTAGTACATAACCAAAGGATTTCTGTCACTCAAAAGCATGACAACCATCTGCTCTGCAACATCTTCCACAAAAACACAGACACGAAACCAAAGAACTGGAGTGGACCTCTTTCCATAACGTTAAAGACATTGTTTGAAGCTTTAATTTAGTAATGGTTTCCACAGGTTGAGAAAAAATATATCTTAGAAATGTCCCTTTCTGTGGGTTGTTTTTTTTTTAAGCAATGTATTTAAATTTTAGTGAATATTCAATAATTTCTGACTCAATTCTTGAAATTGCAATTGTGAATATGCTTTTTTAAAATAAACATTTTGGATCCAAAAAGGAAATGATCATTGATGGGGAATAGTGTTTATAACACTTTGTTGGACAAATGTGTGTCTAGCTCCCAACCTTGAATTGTTCCAGATAATATATGTCAGGGAGATGATGGCTTGATGTCTGAATCAGCCTGCTATGATAGGCAGACCTGGCTTGTTTATCATCATTATAGAAGACAAACCTATCTATGCAGCTGCTATTGCAGGTAGGATCTCTGGAGATAGGACCAGAAGTACTCTTGTGATTTTTTTCCCCCCTGCACTATCTCTAATTCCTTGCTATTTCCTATTTTCCATATCTTTTCCCCATGCAGCATTTGAATAATTGCCTTTTCTGCATAAATTTGAATTGCAGGCTATACCAAAATGGATAGAAAAATGGATATCTGATGTACATAAGAATGTTATGCTGTTTTGTGATAAATCCATTAAAATAATTCATTAAAGTGTATGTAATAGAATGGTTTTGTTCTATTTCATGACTCATGATAAATCACTTAGAGGTTTTTGATTTTTTTTTCCACAGCATTATTTTATTTGAGTAATTAATTTCTTTTGAAGGGAATACTCAATAAACCTTATCTGGTCTAATCTGGTGAGAGACAAAAGGACCACATCATCTGCAAACATGAGAACTAGGAAATTGAAGAAATTGGAAGTTCTGACATGACATTATTGAAATATAAACTGAAAAGAAATGGAGTAACTGAACATCCCTGTTTAATTTCTCTATTCACTTTTGTTGTCTTTGAGACATTTAAATGGTCCTAACTTCACCCCCATATAATTATTATGATGCATGTTATAGACCAGGGGTGTCAAACTGGTGGCCCGCAGGCCGGATGCGTCACGCGCAGGCCACGCCCACCCCAGCTCCACAAAGGGGGGGGGAATGTCGCAATATGTCACATGACGGCAATGTGACGCCACAAGTTTGACACCCGTGTTCTAGAGGAAGATCACAATTTTCTATCCATGTTTGTCTACTTATTTTTCCCATAGTCTTGACCTACCCACCATGTTAAATGCTAATCCATAAAAGTTGTTCTGTTAAACCTACTCGTGAATTTCATAATTAAAAGATGAAAAACATCACACTGAACAATTGTAGTTTTCGTTTATCTGAAGTCAGATCTTTTTCAGTCAATCAATTCTAGGTTCTGACCAGTGGGCCAATTTATGGAGAAAATACTTGCATAATTTAGGTGCAACAACCTATAGCTTCATGTGGGCTGCTTTTTTTAAGGGTAAATTTTACTTCCTTTTAAATTAAATTAATGGTTGTAATTTTTTTAAAAATAATTTTTATTATTTTTATCTTTAAAAAACAAACGTACGTACAACACTGAAACATACACATACATAAAAAAGTAAATTAAACATGAAAAAACACAAAATAATTTGCCATATTGCAACAATTTCGTATCAGTGCTCCATATTTTACATTTTCTCCCCCTTCTTATTTATATATACTGTACATATTTACGGTTCCCTTATTTCTTAATATTTTCTTATTCTACTTCTTACATATTATGTTTCTTATTTGTATCATTGTCATATTCTGCATACATTGTTTATTTGGTACCATTTTACTGATATTCCTAGTCTCCAACTCATCACTGTTATTTATTTTCTTACTTTTTATTCCTATCTTCTAGCCATTTATACCATTTGTTCCACACTAAGTAATATTCCGTTTCTTCTTTTTGTTTTATCTCTTTTGTTAATTTATCCATCTCTGCACAGTCCAAGATTTTCCTTATCACTTCTTCTTCTTTTGGTATGACTTCATTTTTCCAATTTTGGGCATAAACTATCCGTGCTGCGGTTATTATATGAAGGATTAGGTAATGAATTTCTTTATTATATTGTCTTGTAAGTATCCCCAATAAAAATAATTCCGGTTTCCACTCCATCTCCTGCCCTATTATTTCCTCCAGCCACTTTTTTATTTTAGTCCAGTAGTTTTTTGCAGTTGGGCATGTCCACCATAGATGATAGTAGGACCCATATGCTTTCTTGCATTTCCAACAGTTCGGTATCATATTTGGGAACATCTTAGCTATTCTTGCTGGCGGGAGATGCCACCTATAGAACATTTTGTATTGGTTTTCCTTGTATGCCGCTGACATGGTCAATTTCAAATTTGTTTCCCAAATTTTTTCCCAATTTTCCAAATCTATACTATATCCAAAAAAATTTGCCCACCTAATCATTGTGTCTTTGCAATTGTTTTTATCCTGAAGGAATGTCGCCAGCATTCTATATGTCAAGCATTTAAAGCTTTCAAGTCCATCATGATGGAGCTGTTGTATATATTTCTGGTGAAAGCATATCCTTTCCTTGGTATTTAATGGATGCAGTTAAATCATGAATCTAAGTTGGACCTAGAAGCAGTCATGTGGAAAACATACTCTTTCTGAAATACGTTGATTTTTCTTTAATTTTTTATTTATTAAATTTGATGGCAATCCATATCAATTTGTGACTTTGTTTGGCTAACTATTAAAATAACAATATAAAACTATAAATAACCGTAACTAGCAGCTGAAACAAAACAAATGTACGCTGTGAGTTTAGCCAAGAAGTGATGTTCACCCAGAGTACCAGGACTTTAGCCTTAATGGCAAAACCAGGCCTTCACGCCTTTGTGATAAGACAGCAAAGTTGCGGGAGTCTGATCTGATTTCTAAGTAAGAAATGGTACTGCAAATACAGAATTTGGACCTCAAAATTGGGAAGACCTTTAGAGTCATAACCACCTCTTAAAATTTCAATAACAACAAATACTAGTCAGCACTTCGTATTAATCTCTTTTGTGTTACAAACAAATATCTCTACTTTTCTGCAGTTGAGTCCAGCAGAATGCTCTTATTGTTCTTCCATTTCACATCTGTTGTGCCTGCCTAAAAATTCCATTTTATTTTCTTTACAGTTTTTGTAAGGCTAGGTGCTGTAAATGGATAGACCTTTACTAATTGAATCTGAGGTATTAAAGGAAAAATTTATATTTTAATCAATGAATACACATCCTGCTTTTTCCAAGTCTGCTTCAGGATACGCAAGTCCCTGGGATCCCTTCTGTCACTGAAAATCTTCACAGTTTATATATCGTTGATCTGAGTGAAGTGAGTGAAGTGATCATTGTTTACTCTTTCAGAAATAACAATAACCTGGAAAAGAATATGTTGCTGAAACATAGCCTCCTATACTGAATCTTTTACTGGTATTTATCAGTTTTCTGTAGAAAATAAAAATAAAAACAAAACAAAAAAACCCTAAAGCAAATCTTGCTATCTTAACAAACGTATCTTGCAATGTATGCTCATTTGTATAAGAGTACCCAAAATTTCTTTTCTGCCTTATCCTATCATTTCCATCCATATGTGTGTTAATATCTTTGCAATTATTCCTACAAGATTGTTGTAGCAATCTTGCAGATATCTCCATAAATCTAGTCCATAAATAATTCCTCATCATTTTTCTATTGGGGGAATAGACATTAATATAGATTACCTGTTCCATAGAGTTGCCTATTATGCTATGAGAGTGGGTGCAGTAGAAAGCCGTTTCAATTCACTTGGCCCAGGTCTGTTTTATTTACTACTGATATGGTTAAGTTTCCACTGGCTGATCTTGACATCTGCAGTTTTATTACAGATATGCCTACTAATTTAAATTGTGAAATTAAACAGTTATTTTCTCTTAATCACATTTGGTTGAGACTGATTATATCAAACATCAGCAAGAACGTTCAGAGTTGCAAACCTGCCATTGTATTAAGCTATGCTTAATAAAGATAAACCTTCTCTCTGATTTACAATGTTGTATTGGAACTGATGATAAGTCTTAATGAGTCTGCATCTTAACTGGTTTTCTTGTTCACTTTCATCAGATTTTTTAATGATATAATCATCTGTAAATCCCCTGTGAGATAAAATTACACGGCCATTGCCTAGGGTACTTTGTAACTGGAACAAAGTTCCAGTTGGAACTGGAAGAATGTAATGTAATGTCTCTTTCATATGGACAGATATGCCAATAAGATTGTTTTGCTCAGATACTGTTATGTACAGTAGTTGCTTAAGACAGTTCTTACTTTTATATTCACTTTCAAGTTTCTTGGATTGTCACTAAATAGTTATTTTGATCAGCCTAGGGCTTAGGTTAGATTTTTGTAAGGAAAGAAACTGGTGAGATAGAAACCAGTGGTTTTCAATCCAGAGAGAATGTTATATCAAGATACATCAAAGAATGAGTTAGTATCCATTGATTCAGAACGCTTAGAGGTTAAATTGTGAATCGTAGCTATGTACTGTATATAGGCTTTGAATCCTATGTACTGCAGTAGACAAAATTTTTGGGTGTCTATAACTTCAATCTTGCCTGCAATAATCAGAACAATATTGTCTTGCCATGTCTATGAGCCCTGCAGACAGAACCAGTCTAGTAAAGTATATGAAAAACTGATACCTGCAATTTTGCAATTGTGTCTGGTATGAGGCCTGAACATTACTGTTCTGAAGCCTGCTTGTTTTAGCCAGATTACTAAAAGGGATTATATTTGGAAGAAAAAAAAGCCAAACTATTCTTTCATTTAAGTATGCAAAATGTAAGTATGTTGGGTTAAAAAACATCAATGGTAAATGAGCTTTTTCCTTTAACTCCTCAAGTATTACATTTTTTTTCTTTTAAACGTACCATTCTGTCACATATTATACCAGCTATGTGCTGTTAAAAAGGAGTTGAATGGAAGTTCCTTGCACTGGTCATTAGAAAAAAAAAATTCTGACTTTTTCCGTCAATAATGTAGCAATCTACGGTTCTATCTGAGAAATGACTGAACTTCAAAATGAGCTAGCTGGTTCTATAAATCTCTTTGATCCTTCTGTTTCTTAGAGTATCTTAACTTTTCCAGGTATTTTCCTTCTAAAGTTTGCCAGTGTACTATAAACAAGTGTTTGATGGTTTTTCAACTGATATTAGTGGAGCTATCTCTAAATTGTCATACACTGAAGTACAGGAGGAAACAAAAGCTGTAATATAGGAGAGAAGCACTTGTCTCATCAAATGAGTTATGAATTAGATACATGCTGGCTGGGGAATTCTGGGAGTTGGAGTTCACACATTTTAAAGTTTCCAAGGCCAAGAAACACTGTTTTAGAACTTCCTCAGTATATCTTATTACTCAGTCCAAGCTCATATAGATAAGATTCCCTGTACTAAGATATCTTACTTTACCTGGAAGACCATTTCAAAAATCAGTTTACCTAATTTTGCTGAATTTCCTATAACAGAAAAAGATAATGGGTTCAACTCCATGCCATTCCTTTGGTAGGTTTAAGCCTAGGGTGCTAACAGATCTGTAAGAAGGAATAGACCTCAGATCAGCGGTGGGTTTCTCCCAGTTCCGCCCGGTTCTGTGAACCAATAGCAGCAGTGGGAGGCTCCGCCCACCCACCCGGAACGCTTCTGCGCATGCGCAGAAACATTGCACGTGTGCGAGAGCGAACCGGTAGCAACGGGATTTAGAACCCACTACTGCCTCAGATGACTAATCATTCTGAAATTTGAGGCACTTTAATTTGAAATGAGAAAACATTAATACACAGCTATCTAAATCAAAATATGGGATAAAAGAACTGGCAATAAAATCAGCTTCCTTTTATGGGAACTAAGGTAAATCGATTTTTTTCGTAACTTGTTGTTTTCAGCCTGATTCCCCTAAGGGAAACCCAGATCTCTTATCCAGACTTTGAGAAACAAGAGAAATATTCATCTTAAGATTTTTGCCTCACATACATGAAAGGAAGAAGCCCCTGCACAATTTTATGTTTTCACTTGGCTTTCTGGATGTGGGATATTCTAAAAGGATATTTCAAAAGATTAAGCTACAGTCTATTATGACCATCAAGGTGGGGGGGGGGGGAGAGAGAAAAGAAGAGGGAAAAGAAAACTGATAAAAAGATACATTATAATGTTGTGTTAAATATTGACTCACCTCAGGTTTTCTTATATGAGAAGAAGCAGTGGATGAATTAATGTTCTCAATGAACCTAACAGAGTTTACTAACAGCCAGAGGTCTTAAGCAGTTCTGAACTAAAAACGGGCATGTAAATCTAATTTTTTTCATGTCCTTAGAAAGTAGGTAGAAGTATACTAGCGGACATTTTTCATTTTGGCAGTGCACATTCCTTCAACATTCACTTCATGAGACAGAGGCAATGTATTTTACTTCATAAATGATTAAAATACTTCACAAAGTATCATAACTTAGGCATCTTTGTGGTGGTGATGGTGGAGTGTCAAAAAGTTTAAAATGTTGGCCCAGGACATGCAATCACAGGTCCGCTCCTTGACACATGAGATGCAAGTTAAAACAAATGGGATGGAAGTTGTAACAACCATCTTAATCTTGTTGATCCCTCTTCTGCACATTTCTGCCTCAACAGACACTGTGCAGATCTCTATGAATGAAGCAAACAGGTATATCATCCCACTTTGCTGCCTAGAAGTGGAGAAACTCTCACTTGTCCAATTCTGTTTCAAAAAAGTATTGCACTAAAGACAAAGACAGAGTACCCTGTTGCCCAGACCTTGTGCCCTGCAAGGATCACCATTTGGCTATTTTGAATCTCCCCCAGACACCACTGCAGCTTGTTCAAACTTTACTCAGGCTTACTGTGATCCTTGCAGGGCAAGGTGGGGGGGGGAGAGAGAGAGACAGAGACAGAGACAATATATATAGCCCAGACCTTGTGCCCTGCAAGGATCACCATTTGGCTATTTTGAATCTCCCCCAGACACCACTGCAGCTTGTTCAAACTTTACTCAGGCTTACTGTGATCCTTGCAGGGCAAGGTGGGGGGGGGAGAGAGAGACAGAGACAGAGACAAAGAGAGAGAGAGAGAGAGAGAGAGAGAGAGAGAGAGAGAGCGTCCAGGTCTACCGGCTGAGGGAAAGAA
>QLTV01000601.1:4231816-4266523 GCA_003457575.1 Thermophis baileyi | reverse complement strand
ACACCCACCCACCCACCCAAAAAAAATCAGGACCAAATTTGGTGTGGGGGGAACTTACAAAAGAAAGATCATGGTTGAAAATGGATTTTATCCGATTGGGAGATGTAATAGGGAAAAAGGCCTGAAACGTTTTCCAATTTACTCTCATGGCAGACCGATCCAGAATATTAGTGATTTCTACATTCTAAGCCAAACCCTCTCTTCAAGTCATGTGACCCATTTGCAGGAAAACACAAGCAAACATATAGCCACTGCTGTTAAAAAAAAGCTGTAAAGAATTCCAGAAGCTATGCTTTGCTTGATATGCTTTATCAGAATAGCCTAATTCAAGAAAAGTCCTAATTCAAGAGTTTGCTTTGTATTAACACTTTAATAAGATGAATACTTTGCACTTGCCTAGCATTTCAGTTTGCCATTTATATATTTTATTTTACTGTTATTTATTTATTCAATTTGTATGCTGCCCATCTCCCCTATATGGCCATCCTCTAATGCAGTGGTTCTCAACCTGTGGGTCGCGACCCCCTTTGGGGGTTGAACGACCCTTTCAAAGGGGTCACTGTGCGCCCTAGCCCGCCATCTTGGTGCCATCGTCAGCAGGGGTGAAATGCTCCCGGTTCGGCCGTGCCTGCGGGTCGCCGGACAGCCGGTAGCAACGGAAGCGGGAGACTTTGTCCAGACGCCGCCATTTGCATTCTTTTACCCTCTGCGCATGCGCAGAGGGTAAATGAACCCAAATGGTGGTGTCCGGGCAGGTGGGCGAAGTCTCCCGCTTCTGTCGCTACCAGCTGTCCGGCAACCCGCAGCACGCCCGAACTGGGAGCATTTCACCCCTGGTGCCACGCCCCCTTTGTCACCTCATCGCATGCGGGGAGGGGGCGAGGTGGGGGTTGCAGTGGCAGGGCGGGGGTCATGGGGGGGTTGCGGCATTAGGAAGGTTGAGAACCACTGCTCTAATGCTTTCTTGGAATTAAATCTATAGTACTCTGTGGGACTTTTGAGTAGTCACACATAAAAATGATTCTCAGAGAGAAACCTTATTATCCAATTCTTATCTTATTTATATAAAAATTAAATCCCACTCAGAACTAAGTGGATGAATGGGGCTAAGATTCAGAGCAAGAGGGTTCTGCAAGCTACCTGGTGATGTCAATGGCTAAAATGAAAATAGAGACAGGGTCATGGCTCAGTCCTTCAACTAGCGTGCCTCACTGATCCTCAAAGCATTTCACCCTTCACTGAAACATAATCAAGGCAAGCCATTTTCATTAGGCTGTTCTCAGAAAGACCAATGGTTTGGTTCTCCAAATGAACTCTCCACTTATTGTCATCAAGAGCTTTGCTGAGACACTTTTTTCTCCTGGCATTGAGCAAGTGGAACTAAAGTCACTGTCATAGTTCCATGAGTTAGCTGATTTGTCTGAAGATGAAGTGCACTTATTTTGAAACCCCTGGGAGTAGAAAGAGATGCATCTCTAACTTCTCTCTCTCCATTCTCACTCTTAAAAACTAGCAAGAAACTGTTTCAGTCTGTGTCAATCACTCATTAGGATAAACTTTGAATCAAGGTCTATTTGAAATGTGTGGCTTGAAGATAAGTGTAGGTTGAGAACTAAAAAGAATTGTACATATATTAATATGTGTACACCAATTCCATACATATTCAAAATGCTAAAGCAAATGTCCTTCCACAATTATTGCTAATTATCTCTAGAAATACTTTACTTACTGTTTGCTCTGGGAAACCTTGAAAGAAGAATTGGTACTTAGGTGTCATTATCTGAAATGGTTAGAACCCGCTGTCCATGGACTGGCACCAGTCCACAGCATTCCAGAAACCCGTCCACGCAAACAAGTGAAGGCCCATCCGCGGGATGAAGGCAGAATGTGAAACCATGTCCCCCCTGGTCCACAAAAAAACCTCTCTCCACAGAACTGGTCCCTGGTGCCCAAAAAGTTGGGGGTCACTGGGTTAGAGGACCTTAATATTAAGCATCTCTGCAGCAGCTTCCACACATTTTTGCTGTTATAATGAGAATGAAGAAAGTAGTTTTCTAGCATCACCCTGTATGTTTTGCCTCTTTGGGTGCAATGTTGTGCTGCATTTAGAAAAAAGGCAGGGCTTGCACTACAATCTGTCTTCCCTCACAATCCCACTGCTTGCAGAAATCAATGCAAATCTATCAAGGAACAGATGACCTGAAGAACCAATGAAGAACAAGTTGGCCCTTTAAAATGTCTAACTCTGGCCTGGGATCTCAGACCAAGTAGCTTTTGACTGAACTCCAAACTTTCTGTTAGCTCACCTTCCTGGAGTATTTCTCCTGCTAAGCTCATCAGCTTGCCCTGTTTCGGGTCCTCCAAACTACCAAACCCTGATACACCATTTGTGTTGCATAGAATAATATTCTGCAAGATCGAAGTGCCCATATCTTGCAACAAGAAGAACAACAAAAATCTATTAAAGTGCTTTGGAAATCCAGAAGACAGAAAATGAGTGCAGCTGTCAATTATTAAAGGGACATTAATCAATGTAAATGTCTTTTAGATAAATTAGTCTAGAACTAGGACACTGCTGCTAAGAAAACAAATGTGAAACAAATTCTCCTTAGTTTTAAATTTTCCTTACTAAATAGCAGTTGGCAGCTATAATAGCAGGCTGGGATGACTCTTCTTTTCAGAAGCATCTAATCCTTGTACACTGAAGCCTGCTCCCATTTGAGATCTTCCACATATATTGGATTACAACACCCAACATCTCCAGCTTGGATTGGAATAGAACAGCATCAGATAGAGAACAGAGATGAGCAATGCATGTAAAAAAAAAAAAAGAGGTGAGCCTTTGCTTACATCAAGGGTCTCCTTTGTAGACTTCAACTCCCAGAATTTCTCTGCCAGCCATTCACAAGTCTTAAAGTTGCCAAATTTGGAGAGGAGACCCTGGCTTTCATGACAACAATTTGTTTATCCCTAATGCCCTTGTTTGGGAAATAATCACTGAAGAAAATAGATGGGAAATCCTGAACCTCAATGTTTTAGTCTTTAGTTTTACAATGTATGGAAAGTAATTTTTCTAATCTGCATTATGACGTTGGGCATATTTCAGAACGTCACACTCCACCTTGTATAATTAGGTAATCTTAGATTCTGAAGAGACTTTATTTGTTCCAGAGGTGGGTTCCTCCCGGTTCGGACTGGTTCGCCCGAACTGGTAGCGACCCGCTGATGACATCACGGTGACCTCACAGAACCGGTTCTGTCGGTGCCGGTTTGTGGGCGCCGCCATCTTTTTGGGGGGATTTTTTGGGGGGGGGGATTTTTTCCCTGTTTTTTTTTCTTCTGCGCATGCTCAGAAGTCGAGTTTCCAGTACTGCGCATGCATCGCCATCTTGTTTTCGGCTTTTGTTTTTTGGGGGGATTTTTGGGGGGATTTTTTGGCACTGTCCATGCGCGCACGTGTGGCCACGCAGCGCGGCCACGCAGCGCGGCCACGCAGCGCGGGAGGAAGCGAACCAGCAGCGAGGTAAGTTAGAACCCACCCCTGATTTGCTCCTGCAGGTGGGCCACACTAGCTATGTTTGCAAGTCTTTATTCTTATCTTTCTCAAGAAGATGGCAACTTTTGGTGGACCTTAGCTGGTCTCAGTTGGAAAACGATCAGTTTTCCATAGTATGTGGATGGGGGAAATCCCTGGAGAATTTGAGGCCTAGAGACTATTTTGGGAAGCTGAAAAAAACCACCCTTTTCTTCTTCATTTAAGCTAACTCCATAACATTGCCAAGATCACTACATCACTACTACACTCAGCAGAAGTTGAGCCCAAATTGTGGGAATCTTTGCTTTTTATTCTCCTCTAACTGAGTAAAGTTCTGGATGCCTAACCCCGAGTTCTGATATATTGCTTCCCAGGCACATTAATTTGTACTTAAACATGAGTCATAGAAGCTTTGCACCATGTCACACTCTTCTTAAACCTTTCAATACTGTTTCTGAACTTAATACAACCTTTAAACAAGTGACTGATGATGTTGATCACTCCAGGATTTGCACTCTGTTTACAAGCTATTTACCCTTAGTCTGGTAATCTCTTAAAATATGAAGAGAAATGCCACTGAAATGCTGCTGCACCTCAAGCTGTTTTTAAACTGCTTCTTCCTCTTGAATTATAATAGAAGATACAATAGAATAGGTTACCTGCTAATTAATCTCTGCCTTTAATAGGCCCATTTAATAACTTCATGAATGGAACTGCAAAATTCACAGGAAAATGAAAGTGCTAAGTGCTGATCTATAAATGGATGGGGATGATAATATTAAGGGAATGATTGGAATTAAGCTATCAGCCTTCTCTATTTCCCTTTTACAATTAAAAGTCTGATTAAAGCTTCAGCATGTCTGGCCCCTTTGTAGCAAAATTAAAAAGGAGACAGGTATTTGCAGCCGTAGACTGCAAATAGATGATTCAGTCCCTAGCATTTCTAGGGCAGAGTGGAAATGGTTTTTATCAGAATTGTAGACAGTAAGGAATTCTTGCCCTGTGCACATAAAAAAAGGAAAAAGAAACAACAATCTGGTACCATCTAGTTTTTTAAAACCATAATTGTGCAACTCCCTTGGGTTGGCTGAAGTAGATAGGATCTCAAACACATCAGGAAGGCACCAGGTTGTTAGTTCCATTAGATGGATTTAGGAATTAATATGGAATTAGGTAGCACAGAAGGTAGAAGGGTTGATGAAACTGGCTTTCCTCTCCAAGACAAAGGCAGATGTTGATTTATTTATTTTTTGCATCCTTGTCCATATCTAAATAATGGGCAAGGTATCTACAGACATTTATATCTCCTTTTTCTTTATTTGGTTTCAGAGGACATTTCTCTGCTTTTGATAAGCAAGTCCTGTTGAGGCTGGGTGCCAGTGTGGTGGTGCCAGCCCCCCCCCATCTCTTTTTTTAAAGACACTTATTTTAAGGGCACCAGAAGTATTGCTTTATTGGATCAAGGTTTTCTGAAACACCACACAAATGTTTAATAGGTGCATTACTGGTAGTTTTTATTCCAAGAATGGTGTTGCTCCTTGAACCATTGAACTCACGTACAAAATGTTCTCTGTGTGCTTCATTGATAAAGACTATTGGATTGCAAATGCCTTCCTAGTATTAATCAGTTGATCATTAATCTTAACAGCATTTTTGTGGTGTTACCAGAATTATAAGTAGGACAGTACATCTATCAGAAATACTAGATATTTAGGGGGGATATCAGGAAATATGGACATGTAGCTAATTTACTTGGGAGCCACCTTCTGTAGAGCATAGATATCTGAGTTAAATCAGAGAATACATACTACGTTTCTAAGGGACACTGCGTACAGAGTTATTTACACTACTGAGAAAGCTGATTGATCTGCTGTTACTTTGTTTCTCAATCCATTGTGCCTTTTTTCCTATCAGAAGATTACAGAAATAGCAATAATCAGAAGATTCTGACGCTCATGTAATATAGGATGCAGGCAGAAAACAATGGGCTTCATAAAACCCTTGGAAGTGGCAAACATTATTGAGAAGGAAAAACCTCATCACAGGAGAGTCTATTAACCCATTAAGGATTTCTTTCGTTCTTTTTCTTTCTCTTGGGTTGCCAACATAATGTTCTGCTTAAAAAAAAATTGGTAAGCAGTTCAGTCTGATTTATTTCTTTAATTTCTTTGACTTAGCTCCCAAGTTATTATTAGCAAACATTGTCTCATGGAACACCCATCAGTGGCTTGACTTTTTCAAAAGTCACCCTGGTTAGACATACTATGGCTCCATTGCTTTTGTAGTGGAGAATATACACAGCTGAGGTTGAATTTTTGGTATTCTCTGAGTGTGGTTTTCATCTTGCAAACATTTCACTAACTGGCTCGGTATCATCAATGCAATCATGGTCCCTGTATAAAGAAAAGCAAACTCAGAAAACACCAAGAGCCAAACTTTATGGCCATATTTACATATTACATTGTCAGGATTCTCTAACACTAGAGTTGGTTGAACAAAACAAAGTTTGATCTACTGTTTCATACTCTTACCTTGTATTCCTGTGAACTGATAAAGGCTTGTATGAAATATAAAACAAAGGAATGTTAAAGAAATTGCCCATTGTCCTATCTCTGTCTGCAGGTTGCATTAGTTGTCATCAGTAAGCCAAACCCAAGGTATAGTTACAAACCATAATTTGCTATCCTAAATCATGGTTTATTCACATTCACACATTCACACATAAACTCATTTGTATTTTGCATTATTATCATTTTAATGTTTTTTTTAAAAAAAGTCAATGAAACATGATTTAGCATGTTAGACCAACCCAGTCTTTTAAAGAAGCTTTGCTAATAGTCACCATAAATGCAGTTAGTTTGTTGAATGAAACTTAAGACCTTAAAACTGAGATATTTAAGTTAAAATCCCAATTCAGCTGCTTCCATTGCAACTCCAGTCAGCAGGATATTCATGAGGTGTGGAAAAAATCAGGTGGCAACCACATTAAAAAAGGGCAGGATGTGGTCACCATCTTGAATTTTTGAACCTTGACTCCTGGAGGCACTCTTGCTTATCACTAACCTAGGCTTGTCAGTATGGCAAACAAATAATATATTATAATAAGCTAGCAGGAATACCTTTGGCCGATGTTCTTTAGTGCATAATGTTATGTCTTTTGTGTCTGGTCACATTTCCAGTATAATATGGAACTCTTTCAAATCAGATTAATGTAACAGATTTTTTTAATATATTTTAGAATATATGTTGGCCGGAATCATCCAGAACATGTGTGCTTTTTTATTAAATGGCAAGTTAGTTTACTGGGTGCCATCTGAAATCATTAGTGCATAGTTTTGCCCCCTAGCAGATCTTTAATAATACAACATTCTGGTTTCTAGCATTTTTAATTGAAAATGGTAGTTGATTAAATTCTTAACTAAAAATGCAGAGAGACACTGAACAAACAACAATGAAGGGGGATTATGAAAATTGGAAATGATGCAATACTGTTAATAACCATCTTCCCAGCCTATAATATCCATATGTTCTAAACTACATATATCATGCAACTAAATATTCTGGCTTAACTGGCATATATCCTATAAGGATAGCAAGATAAATACTAAGATAGATAGATCAGGGGTGGGTTCTGGTTTTCTTCGCTGCCGGTTCGCTCAGTTTTGCGCCGCGCGTGCACTTTACGCGCACTTCATGCATGTGCAGTGCTTTAAAAAAAGCTTCTGCATATGCGCAGAAGCAAAAAACAAGATGGCACCGCCTATGGCAACGCCGAAAGAACTGGTTCGGGGGCGTGGCAGGCCTGGGTCGCTGCCGGTTCTAGCGACCAAGGCTGCCAAGTTACTACCGGTTCTATAGAACCGGTCCGAACTGGGAGGAACCCACCTCTGAGATAGATGATAGGTAGGTGATAGATAGATAGATAGATAGATATATAGATAGATAGATAGATAGATAGATAGATAGATAGATAGATAGATAGATAGATAGATAGATAGATAGATAGATAGATAGATGCATTATATTGTATTATATCCCATAGCATAGGATCTGTCTGCATAGCATCCAAAGTATACAAATTATGTGATTTGTGTTATTTGCGTGATCTCATGATAAACATGTACTGGACACTTATCAGTAATCAGGATGGCTCACAAGATTTTAAAAGTGCAATTTATTAGCAACAGAGTCTGTAATTGTGGATGAAGTTCTCTTGGGTTCATGGTATCTCCTGGAGCAGAAGGTAAAGTCCATGGCTCAGCTTTGCCTGGTGTACCTAGTTGGTACCATTTTTATGGTAGAGGACTTTTGCAACCTCTTAGCCTCACCACCTCCAAACTGCTTTTAAAGACATTTCAGAGAGGGCATATGATAGCAGTTCCCTTGATGATGGGTGACAGACACGTTAGGGTATTACCAGTGTTGTGATGTAATAGAAGAGCTGCCTAATATATGTGCAAGAACAATTCAGAAAGCTGGTATACTGCCTACAAAGCAACGTTATCTTTAGGATCCCCTTCTACAGATAGAGTCTTGCCATCCTATGCAATCAACCCACAGCCTGCAGATTCCTTCCCTTGACAGGAAATAGGCATCTTTTATAATTGTTCCAGTGTTTTAGAGCAATTCCCCACAATTCCCCATGTGTATGGCAACCCTTATATTTGTAACTTTTAAGAAAACAGCAAAAGTGTTTTTTTTAAAAAAAACTATTCCTTTTTTGTTATATTGCTCTTTTATTGTTTTACTGCAAGTAATCAACACCGAAACTCATCAACCTAGCAGATCAGGTATCATTATCATAATTAATAAGCACTAAATAATGAAAATGTCTGCATGCTGAATATGTTCTTTCCTAAGCATTAAAATCTAAGGGAATGGAAAATCATCCTTGCATTCTTTTACTTTCTCAGCATGCCAAGATATTTTGTAAAATCACTGACACATTCCACATAAGACTTTAACCAAATTTACTAAGAATTATTAAAAACTAAAATGCATGTACAGTAAGAAATAAATTCCAGGAAACAGAATGGCTTACTTTTAAGCAAACCTCTACAGCATGTAAATAGATATGCCAAGTGTAAACTGAAACAAGTAATAACAGAAAAATAATAAGGAGGAAGTTAAATATGATTTTAGCAGCAGCTGAATTAAGGAAAAGTCATTATAAAGAATTATAAATTGAAGCTAAAACTAACTTCTTTGTGCATTTATTTAATTTGTGCATTTATTTAAGGTTATCGTCTACCAAGATGAATGACCAGTTAGGTATATGTGTGTGCTTTGATCTTGAAGAACCTTTAAAAACAAATCCTTTCAATATTTCTCAAGGCCACTAAGTATCTTTGAATGTACCTGTTTCTCAGACTATACAATTTTATATACTGTCAACCTATCTCTTGCAAGATCCTCCTTTAGATCACAGCTCTTGGTCTTCTGGCAGGCTTCAACTTTTCACACTATATATCCTACAGCTATCTCATTTTGATCAGTCTGTTGTGAATCTAAAGATCTGCTTTCTTTGGCCTAGTGCCCTCAATAGTAGCATAATTGGCCTAACAATTTCAGGGTACACAAAAACTGAAATAATATTTCTAATAGACATACGTTCGGAAAGTTAATATAGGTACAAGCTTTTATGTTTTTAAAAAAGCAATTAAGTAATCCTGGGATATCAGCTAATGATTGTCTTAGTGTTTCTTCTATTGATTTATAAACCTGAGGACCATAAAAGCAATTGGAAATTTGGAAGCTATTGCACTGACATACTTCTTCTTATAGAGTACAACAAGACTTTTGGTACTGAGAATTACTCTGTTCCTATAGCTTGCTTGCTTACTTGCTTAACTTTATTTATTTATGGCAGGGGTGGGTTCCGGTTTTTGTTGCTGCCGGTTCGCTCAGTAGTGCACCATGCGGGCACGCGCGCACTTCGTGCATGTGCAGAGCTAAACACAAAAAACAAGATGGCGGCGCCTATGGTGCCACCGAAAGAACCGGATTGGGGGCGTGGCCAGGTTGCTGTTACTGCCGGTTCAGAGAACCAGTCCCTATTTTTACTACCGGTTCTATAGTACCGGTCTGAACTGGCAGGAACCCACCTCTGATTTATGGTATTAAATGTATAGGCTGCTGAACTCCATTACGACTTTGGCAGGGTGCAATTAAAAAAAAAGTTCAAAACAATGCAATACAACCAATGCAAAAATTATAATGTCTAGAAAAATAAATAACACAAATTCTAATAATCCAAGCATCTCATAAACAGTTAGCCATCCCTACTAGCCCAAGGCCTGGGCAAGAGCCAAGTGTTAAGGGCTTATTAAATAAAATCAGGGTAGGGGATGAGTAAATGGCAGGGAGGATATCATTTCAGGAACTACACAGCTCCTTCTTGGGTCCCATCACTCTTTAATTAATTAATGGGACCAAAAACATGCTGATCTTATTGGATTGTGTGGGACAGGTAAGAACTAGGAAGAAAGATGCCTGCTCAGATAACCAGCTTTAGTGCTATGAAGGGCTTCATTATTTTCTCACTTGAATAAAAATGGCTAGTTCCAAAATATTTATGAATCAACCTCGGTAAGTAAAATTATTTTTCATAAAGTTATAAATCAAGTTGCAAATAATTTCTTCAGTTTAATTCATAGACCATAATTAAAATAAGTTTGTATCCAAAAGATTGTGCCCACTTTTGTTTAGTAACTTTCCAGTTTTCAGGTACTATATCTTGGTTTATATTCTATTGCATTTATTCTCTGCCTAGGAGAAACAAAATTAACTTGCACAGCATCTATTCTGCAAACTATAGACATGTGTTTCTTCAGGTACAAGATCATATTTTATAATGAATGAACCTGTTAAAAATTCTACAAAATGTTCCCAGGGTGAATTTCTCTTATGCTGCAATAAGGGCAAGTAAACTAGCTTCATGCTTAATGCATTTGAATACTTCACATTTTGTCAGTATTAGCAAAAAAGGGTCATTTTTCTGGTTAGGCATTCTACAGTTCAAAAACTTTTGCAAACAGTTTACACCAGGATCTGTTGCCAGTTTGATAATGATATTGCCAAATGGGAAATATATTAACTGTTGAAATTTGCAAGGAGTGAACTGTAATTCATGTTAAAATAAGTATCACTTTTGAAATATATCTTAGGAATGTTTTTCTCCATTTCACTTGTAGTACATGGGCAAAGGAAAGATGATTTAACACATCCATCTTCCAATGACTAATAGGCCATATATATTCTCCATTTATTTGTGCTAAGGTAGAGATCTCTTGCTTTTTGTGTAAGTATATTTTTGCACTTTGATCCAGTCTTTTTTCCACACACAAGGAATAATTAGCTCATTCAAAGGAATGGAATAAGGGGGGGGGAGACCGAGATAGCAGAAATGCAGCTCTTATTATATAGAAAGTATGTATTATCATCCAAATCGCTCTACAGAGGATGCTATTTCTTCTGTTGTCCTATCTGAGCTTGGCACACTTAGAGGAAAAAAACATTCATGTGTGAATGCTGTTTGTCCACTTCAGTTCGACTTTTAATACAATCATTCCTCAGCATCTAGTAGACAAACTGGGGCTTTTAGGCTTTAATACTCCTTTGTGCAACTGGTTTCTTGATTTTCTTATTGATAGGCCCCAGTATGTGCGAGTTGGGACTAATTTTTCTAACACCATTTTTTTGAGCACAGGTTCTCCTCAGGACTGTGTCCTACGTCCGCTGTTGTTCATCCTGTTGACCCATGAATGTTGTGCTAGCTTTGCCACCAATCATATTGTGAAGTATGAGGATGATACAACAGGAATGCCCTTATTCAAGATGACAATGAGGGTGCTTACCGCAAGGAGATAGAGGGTTTGGTGTATAACAAAAATGGCCTCATTTTAAATGTAGGAAAAACTAAAGAGATCATTGTTGATTTCAGAAAAGGCAGGCATAGACACACACCTGTGATTCACCTATGGCGGTGATTAGCAGCATCAAGTTTCTGGTGTGCAGCTAATGAGTAGGCTAGCTTGGTCACTCAAGAGTGAGACATTGGTGAAGCAGGTACAGCAGTGCCTGCATTTTCTGCGTTGCATGAGAAAAGTTCATCTTCCTTCCCCTGTCCTTACCACTTTCTATAGAGGGACAATCGAGAGCATCCTGTCATATTGCATTACTGTCTGGTTTGGAAGCATTACTGCTTCGGACAGGGAGACGGTGCAGAGAGTGGTGAGGATGGCAGAAAAGATTATAGGTAGTTCACTTCCTTCTATCCAGCAAGCCTCCATGCGCCCCATTTTTGGCCTCCGCATGTCTCGTTTCCAGCCTGTTCCAGGTGCCACCACTGCCTATCCCCACTGTCTGGAATGGGCTGAAAATGGTGTGTGTGGAGGCTGAAAATGGGGCACACGGAGGCCAAAAATGGGGCACGTGGAGGCCAAAAACGGGAAGCTGGTGTTCGGGAGGAGGATCCAACCGACAATCACCTGCTTGTGCTAATCAGTCTGTGCTGAAGCTGAAACTGAACCAGGCTGTTTGCTGCAAGGAGGTAAATTGCTGGGAGGCAGAGGCCAAAGGGTTGGGGCCGGCGGGTGGGCTGGGCTTCAGCAACATTCGCTCTATAAGATGCACAGACATTTCCACCCACTTTTGGGGTGGAAAAAAGTGTGTCTTATACACCAAAAAATATGGTATGTTTTATGTATGTGTATGGGTAGATATATACTTTCTTTTGAGAGCAGGCAACAGAATTTCATTTTTAATGTGGGCCAGTAAAATATGACAATAAAGGTTATCTTATCTTATGTGCATATAGGTAGGTAGTCCTTGACTTACAATAGTTCATTTAGTGACCATTCAAAGTTAGAATGATGCTGTAAAAAGTGGCTTATGGCCATTTTTCACACCTACAACTGTTGCAGCATCCCTATGGTCACATGATCAAAATTCAGATGCTTGGCAACTGGTTCATATTTATGATGGTTGCAATGTCCTGAAGTCATGTGATCAGCTTTTGCGAGCTTCTGACAAGCAAAGTCAATGTGGAAGCCAGATTCACTTAACAATCATGTTACCAACTTAACAACTGCAGTCATTCACTTAACAACTGTGGCAAGAAAGGTCATACAATTGGGGCAAAATTTACTTAATGTTTCACATAAATTTTGGGCTCAATTGTGGTCATAGCTCGAGGACTTCCTGTATATGAAGCAAATGGAAAGTAAAAGCCTAAGCGGACCTAGTGGTGGTAGAAGAAGGCAGGCCTGTGACTCCTAAGCTGGGAGAGTGGCTCCAACAGGAAGAACATCAGAGTCTCTATCCAAAAAAGTGCAGTGCTGGGAACAGCCAAGATCCTGTGCAAAACCTTCAAACTCCCAGGCTTCTAGTACAGAACCAGAGATGGAGGAAAACACAGACCACCTCTAGAGAAAAAGGATTTTTTTTTTAATATATGTAGGTAGGAGTGTAGGCAAAATGAAAATGACCTCCATATATTATAACATCCTGGCCATTTTTGGCAAATAGAAAATTACCACTTGGATGAGTAAGCCAAGGCTTTTGTATCTGTATCTCTGAGGATAACAACATAGTTGGCATTGCAGAATTTGTGTGCCCAGGGACTCACAGAATGAATTTATTCCTTAAAGAATAATTCCCTCAACACTGTCAAACTATTTACTAAGTCTGCACTACTATTAAACTTCTCATCGTTCCTATCACCCATCTCCTCCCACTAATGACTGTATGACTGTAACTTGTTGCTTGTATCCTTACATTTATATTGACTGGTTCCTAATATGATTTGATTGCTTATTTGTACCCGGACTATCATTAAGTGTTGTACCTTATGATTCTTGACGAACGTATCTTTTCTTTTATGTACACTGAGAGCATATGCACCAAGACAAATTCCTTGTGTGTCCAATCACACTTGGCCAATAAAAAATTCTATTCTATTCTATTCTATTGATGTCTTATAAGGTTTATGAAATTTGGTGCATTTGAAAGAATCATTCCATGGCACCCATGATTTAAAATCCCCAATCAAGACAATTTCTTCATTTTATCCCAATAAAAATAACCCCAGGAGTTAGGATAAGAGCACAACACTCTCAAAATCACTGAGTGAACCTGAATCTCTGTCCAAATTCACCATCATAACTATATCATATTAGATACCTATATGATATCTGCCTCAGTATGCATTGTGTCTATTTTCCTGGCTGCTGATTAAAACATCAGAGGAGTCCACCAGTATTCTTTCTTACTATAATTTTTTTAAAAAGTGTGAATCAGGCTAATATCATTATTCAGAAGAAGCATTGCAGGAACAGGTTGTTCCAGTTTTATTTCTTTCTTTATTAAGGCCCACTAATGCCCTAAGCACAGCCAAACAGTGATGAATCTTGATGGAAGTGAAACTTCCACTCCATGAGATAGAAACAAATGTGATATGTAATGACACTTTCAAATCAAACTTCTAAATTTTAGTCACTCAACATGCCAAAGATGACATCTTTAAAAACTATGCCGATTAAAAGTAAACATGGCAGATAAGGACAATTAAAAAAAAAATAACTGGCTAAAATCAAGTGTGGCAGTGAAACAATTAAGAGCATAGCAATTAGAGGGGGGGGATCTTTGTGGTTTCCTCCTTCCCTTGGTGTCCTAACACATGTATAGTTTGCTTGCTGGTTAAGCCAAGGCTGGTTACAAATAATGTGAAGAATAGTTGAATTGGGAAAAGACTTTTAGGGATGAATCCTGTAATCCTAGCTTTCATCTGAAGATGACATTTGGTGCTTGGTCTCCCCTGTTGTGTAGGCTTTTCACATGAGATGTTTTCAAAGAAAGGATTAGTAGCTTGTGCAAGGAAATCAAAATTCAACTTTAATTGTGATGATGCAGTTTGTCTTCCGACAGTTCCAGTAGCAGAAGTACCTAGAAGACCATCAGAGGAGAACAAAAATAAGTGAAGCAACACAATCGTTTTCTTCCACTCTGTAAAAGGATTATGCTGCTTCACAAAATAACTGAATTGGTGCTTCACTCATAGAATCTTCAAATCAAAAGAGCCCTTTGAAGCTGGGCACAGTGATGATTAATAAGAAACCAGAGGTGGGATAGCGACATGCAATGTTAGGGTCACTGCATGTTTGTTGTTACTAAAATGCTCTGTTCATCACCATGTGGACTTTGATTTAAACAGTAACTTTTCTACAGCATCTCCACCAAGAGTTTGTGTGTAAGCAAGTGAGAACTAGAAAGTGAGTTTGTGGGCAGAAAGTTTTCTAAAGAGAAGTTCCCTAACAGAGTTCTTCCTGAAGAAAAATAACATTGATTCTGTTAACCCTGAGAATGATTTTATTTGAAATACGTTGAGATTTGTATGTATAAGAATGTTTTTTGTAAGAATAGGTCTTTTAGCTAAGCCTGGCCCAAGGCATTTATCAATTTCTATTTTCTTGCACTTCTCTAACCATTCTCTCTTTTATTTGCTCTCCTATGGCTAATTTTTCATTCATTTAAAACAGAGAAAAATATTACAAGCTGTACCTAAGTTAAATAATTCAAGATGGAGAAGAGTGGGGGAAAACGAGGTTTTTCTTTTAAATGGCTTTGAGTGATTGCTAATTCAATAAGCCAAGATGGGTTTTCCCCCATTTTCCCTCTTCCTTTTCCACTATGCTATCTCTTACCAATTCTGGGTAAGTCATTTTTTCCCCATTTGACTTTCTTGATCATTTTATAAATTACTATAAAAAATTGTCATGTTCAGCACTTTTTGACTTTTGTTCCCCTTAACAATATGAAATACATTATCATCTACGAATGGATTAATTATTTCAAACATTCTCTGTTTTTCACTCTAAATCCCTGTAGAGTAGTTTATAAATTTCCAAAGTGACACAGACACTCTTCCTCGGGTCTTTTGAGATCCTTTGATATCTAAGTGGCATAATACAAAAGGAAAAGAAACAAGAAAAAAAACCCCAGCTCCAGCCTTTAAAGTTATGGCTCTTACCTAACAAGAAACAGAATACAGTGTTCTGACCTAGGCTTCCTGATTAAGGAACACGGCACAAACCTCTTTTATTTGTAACGGCTGCTAATTAGTTTTCATTAGCAGTCATCAGAAGTCCAAAATAAGTAAAACAAGTCTTTTATTTGTAATGGCTGCTAATTATTTTCATTAGCAGTCAGCAGAAGTTCAAACAAAGGAAAACAAGTCTGAAGAGAGTCTTACAGGGAACAGCAGATAACACATACACGAACCTTGCTCTTCTTTGGCAAACTGCCAAGAACCAATTTGCAGGAAAACTTGACAAGTTCAAACAGGAACAACAAAACTGGATCCAAGTTGCAATGACAAGATGAGAGATGAACTAAGTTGCTTCCTGCAACTTACCCTTTCGTGTTCACCATTTATATAGCCTATGGGAGGGGCCAATTATCCCCAGGCCTTACTCCTGAGTAGTCCTCCTCCGTAACTGTTCTTGCCTTCTGGCAGCTCTGCGCCTATGCACATTGAGAACAGGCTCCTCCTCTTCCTCTGTCTCGCTCATGTCAGTCTCTGGAGGTTCTGAAGGCGGGACAGACCTTCCCAATGGCCCTGGCTGGATCCCTGCCTCTGGCACCAAGTCTTCTCCAGACTCCAGGCCTGGCCCAGGTTCCTCCCCAGCCTCCTCACTGTCTGACTCTGCTGCCAGCTCCGCAGGCCACTGGCGGACCACAACATACAGTACAATACTACAAATGCAGAAAAAAAGGAATGGAAGTCCAGAAACAACAATCATTTAAAACAAGAACACCATACAAGGGATTTATCACCAGCACTAATCTTGGGGCTGATGAATGTTAAATTTTAAAAGTTCATTTAAATAGGGTCAGGATGAGGCCTGTTTGAATCTCAGAAGGTAGGGCATGGAATGGTGTTCCAGAAGTACCATGACAGGGAAGGATAGATAAAAATTAGCAACATCATTACTGAAAGCAAACTTTCAGGAAATAGAAGGTTAAATTAGTATTCATTCCAAGAGACCTGTCAATGAAACTTTGCCTGAGGTCAAATTCAGTGCATATTATCAGGGGCATGGAAAAGAAAGCCAAAAGATTTATAAGAAATGTGTCAACATTTTTCAAGTACTCAGTGATAGCAGTGGGGCAATAGCCACAATTTCCTTGAAGGAAGAATAGCAATTTTGTGGTTGAATACTTATTAAAGACAGTTAGAAGCACCTGAAAAAAAATCTGCTCAACCATTTCAGAAATAACACAAGCAGGATTAAAACCTTTAGGAGGAAATGCCATTTTTTAAAATTTCCCAGTGTGCAGGAAAAACAGCAAGGTCACACCATGAGTCAAAACTGAAGATGTAGTTTACAACTGCCATCCAATAATGGGAGATATTTTTTCCGCTTCCTTATAAAGAAGGAATGGGAATGCATTAAATTACATAATGCAAAGCAGAATTCATTTGATGTTTCCTAAGAAGTAGTTCCCAAAGCAATTCTGAAGAAACTTTACACAAAATATTTATATATAATCCATTGCATATCATTTCGCCTTTAAAACTTTTGAAGAGTAAGGTGGGAAAAGAAAAGAAAAACTACCTATATCACCTTTCCATCTAAGGAAAATGTATCATATTCAAAAAAAGGAAGTACTACATACCCCTCGGTGCTAAACACGGATTGTAAATTTAAGATACAAATAAACATTTGTATGTTAGATCAGAAAGCAATATATTTTACTTAGCAACAGCAATAGCACTTAGACATATACCATTTCACAGTGCTTTATAGTCCTCTCTAAGCAAGTTTTATTGTATTTCATGCATGAATGTATACATGTATGTATGTTACATTGGGCTACACTTTAGTCAAGGTAATGAGGTTCTACCTCTAAAATTCTGTCCACGTTTCATATAGGAAGATAAGTTGTATTTCTAATAAACCTCTATAAAATTAAAATGTCTTCTTGTTTGCCATTAGATGATTGTTTTCATTCTTGACCATAACAAGAATATTGTTCATCCTGTTACATATTTTGCCATAAAGAAATCATAGAACCAGCTGACAAAGATGCTCATTTTGTATCCTGAAACTTACTGAAAATGGTTGTGTTCACTAGAGATTATTGATGCCCTCAAAATACATAAAGAGACAAAGGTGCTGTCATTTTTCCATCTGTTATAACAGATGCCTGCATAATGGAGCCCTATTAATAGGGAAGAAAGAAGATTTGCATAAGACTACAATTTATTGGAAGTTTCTACAGGTGAACACAGGCAACAGGTGACAAGTGTTTCAAGTGTGAGCTGTATTTAAATGTTCTTTAAATGGTTCCCTGATAGGCTATTGGGTGAGACTCCTAATTTTATTGTCTCATTCCACCATCATGAAACTTTTTTTTTTTTGTTTTTGTTTGTGTCTCCTATTTTTATTGTCTCCTTCCCCCTTCTTGAACCTTTTTTTTTTTTTGGCAGTAAATTGAGGCAGTCAGACTGACATTGGCAAAAAGCCAATGATTTACCTGCTAATCTGAGTTTTGCCAAGTTGGGTCAGAGGCATTTCTGCCCACTCAAACCCCAGGAAAAGAAAGTAGGGGGCACTGGGGATGCTGTTGAAGCAGCAGGGGAAGCATTTGCTCTCTTTGCTTTTCTTAAACAATAGAGGTACAATCAAAGACATTTGGTTATATGCTGTTTGCTACCAAATCGGAGTAATGCTACTCCATGGGATGCAACAAGTAATGCTATTTCAGGCATTTCTTTTGGGATTCCTCCTGGGCATTTGCACAGGTGTGCCTGCAAGACGCCGTTCTTCATCTTGTGGACAGCATCTATAGGGCAAAGTCCCTGTATCATGTACCTTAGAGTTCCCCCGCAATGCACAAAAAATATTTTTCTTCCTGGCTTTATTAGGAACATTTTAAGGACAAAAAAAAAGGGGGTGTGTGTGTGTGTTCCTTACACTTTTAGAAATAGATTGTTCCAGGCAGCAGCATCTTATGAAGCTGGAGAGTGGCTGGAGTTCAAGACCTCCTTATCCATCCCATATGCAGAGAACAAAGAAGCTGGAAGAATGCATTTATATGCTGTCACATTAATGAATCACCTATTCATTGGAACATCTTGCGGTGTAAATATCCAAAAGGACTTTCAAGATTCTTCTGGTGTGGAGTATTTTCTTTGATGAAGCAGGTGTCATTAATCTCAAGTGTTGCAGCAAGTGGTAATCGCCTCCTGCAGCCCCATGTGCCTGCTGGCTGTGTGGGTGGATGCCTGCTGTCTTGTTTATCTATTTGGAAGATAGTCCCACAGAACAGTGCTTTTAAAGTAATACCTCTCTTCCAGCTAGTTGTTTACTTTCAGGTGAATCTTCTTATTGTTGCAAATTGCTTCTGGCATCTGCTCTGAATCAAACTGCCTGTCTTTCCAGTTCCTCCTTTCTTTCTTATAAACAGCCCTATATCTAGGCCTGTCAGGATCAAACCACTTTATTTCCAGTGATCAAGAAGTGACCCATCCGGGTACTATTTATACTGACAGTACTTGGGGACTTCTTTGTTCTTCTGATGCAAGGGCCTTCCTTTAGCTTTCATTCCAGAGCAGCTGATGTGGTGTTCCTCTGAGTTCTGGCTGTAACCAGCATCATGTCAGATCATTTCAATCTCCGCCTTTGAAATATTAGGCCCAATTTCGCTTCATGGATGTCACATAATTGCTTAAATGAAAGAAATGAGGGCTGTACATTGCAGAGTCAGAACTGCTGAACGTTTTAAAGACTTTTGGAGATTGGAAGCAGTTTAACATAATCTAAGTTTAAGGTAATTTAGATATGTGGCAAGAAAATCATAAACCTAATTTTATGGGGTTTTAACACATAATGCAAAGACTTGCTTTCTGGCGAAGACTAATTTTGGGGAAAGGTAGAAGAAAAGAGAAGAAGAGGATGATCAACAGCAAAGTGAATGGACTTTATTAATTACAGTGGCAATGAATGCATTGTTGGAAGAGCTGAGGAATCAGGTTAGGGATAGATTATCATGGAGAAAATCTATCTATATAGCCAACAATGACTTAATGGCATGTAATCAATCAATCCTCTATAGCAGGAGTGTCAAACTCACATCGTCGTGGCGGCGTCACATGACATCGTGACTTTTTTCCCCTTTGCTAAACTGGGCATGGCCGTGGCCAGTGCATGACGCATCTGGCCCAAGGGCTGCGAGTTTGACAGCCCTGCTCTATAGAGAGGAGGAAAGGGGGAGGTTGAGGAGTGAAATGGATACATTTCTTCAAGATGTTGATTATTGAAGTTAACAACTCCCCCCCCCCCCCGCAAAAAAAAGAAAATGGGATCCTGTACTCTCCATAGGAATTCTAGGTGCTCAAAAAGTTATAAAGTGGACACTGGAGCTGCTCTATATGCACATGGTTGAAGATTCTTCTAGAAGCTGTCTGCAAGATAATACAAGAGTATCTTTTGCTTTGGCAATATTGTTTTACCTGCCTGTAGAATTATACATATGTTCAAGGGGAATAAAAAGAAAAATCCAGTCTCATGGCATAGTATTGCTTCCATTTTATGGCCAATGAACACCTAATATGTGGCTGGGAGTTTAGCAGTATATGAATCTGCCAGATATTTTACACGGGATTTGGCATTTTATTCCACCTATTGGGTCCTTCCCAAGGATCTGAGAGAGAAGTTATTGTTAGATGTTGATAAAAAACCTTCAGAGGATGTAAGCTCTTCCAGGTAAAGCTGCCTTTTACCATTGACTGATGCTGATTTTGTCAATACTAATGTTATTCAAGAGGTGCTTCAGGTGTTTTGGGATTTCACCCAAGGCTCAGAATTTCTACAATGTTCTAGTCTGGAATCCCCCAGTATCGCCATATCAATTATCCACACTTTCTCCTTTTGAACCAGAGTTAAATCTGTTATTTGCCAAGACTTTTCAACTACATGTTCTCACCAATTTTTCATTACTGGCACAGGTTAATTTTTTAAAGATGCTCCAGTGAATCATTTTGGCGACTGTGCTATGTCATTGTTAATCAGTCTGTATAATCTTTTGTATTATTATTGTTGTTATTTTTATGGTTCATTGCACAATCAGCCAAATATTTAGACTGGATTTGGAATTTTTATTCACTTATTGGTCCTTACAAGAACCTGGGATAAGCAGATGTTATTGAATGCTATTAAAAATATTGTCACAAGATGTAAGTTCCAAATAAAGCTCCCTTTTGCAATTAACTGATGGTGATTTTGTCAATGCCAATGGTGTTTATGTTGTTTTCCAGATGTTTTGGGATTGCAGTGAAGGCACCTAACATGATTGGTACTATTTTTGTTTTCTTTTACCATCATCGTGAAGAGAAGGACCCAGGGGAGACATGATAGCAGTGTTCCAATATTTGAGGGGCTGCCACAGAGAGGAAGGGGTCAAGCTATTTTCTAAGGCACCTGAAAGCCAGATAAGGAATAATGGATGGAAACTGATCAAGGAGAGATTCAACCTAGAAATAAGGAGAAATTTTCTGACAGTGAGAACAATCAACCAATGGAACAGCTTGCCTTCGGAAGTTGTGGGAACTTCATCACTGGAGGCTTTCAAGAAGAGATTGGACTGCCATTTGTCAGAAATGGTGTAGGGTCTCCTGGGCAGGTGGTTGGACTAGATGACCTACAAGGTCCCTTCCATCTCTGTTAATCTGTATTGTTCTAGAGATGTGGTAGCTCATTGTTTTAACACTGGACATGTCTCTGCTCCAGCAGTTCAAGTCCTAGCACTGTGTACCAGGATGAATTCCCATCACTTGCCTCAGCATCTGTGTGTCTAACGGTTCAAAAGCATATTCTCTGCAGGTAGATAAATAGGTACCACTTCAGTAGGAAGGGAGGGGGCCTTGGATACTGCTGCAGGAAGATCAGCTCAACTTTCTTTCTGAAAAGAGGGTGAGCTGCAACACCAGCTTACCCTCCTGTGGTGCACCTTGGGAAGCGCTGGAGTATTTCTATAACTGAGTTGGTAACTTGTCAGCCAAACTATTACTCTGCAATAGCATTGTCCTGGCTAATGTAACAATGCCATACACTAATAATAAATAAAAAAATCTACTTTGTAGATTTGTAGGTCTTTGTATTTTATGATTTTCTACAATTCTTTCTCTTCTATTATCTCCAACTACCCTGTTTCCCCCAAAATAAGACATCCCCTGATAATAAGCCCAATCGGGCTTTTGAGTGCATGGCAATAAGGCCAAGGGCTTATTTCAGGGTTCAAAAAAATATAAGACAGGGTCTTATTTTCGGGGAAACACAGTACTGCCATGTGATATAATTACAGTTTTTAGACTATACTTTTACTACTGTTTGAAATAACAGGAGAGGTTATTCTGGTTGAAAACTTATAAGTTTAATTGGCCTTTCCCCTCTTCCCCTCTTCTGTAGACTGACCCATGCTATTATAAAATCCATTCTAGGAGATGAGAGATTCCCATTGATAAGCAACATCCATAAAATCCATAAAAAATTGCCATCCCCAAATTATATTCTTTGTCTCCAATGATAGTTCAACCATTATTATATATCACTTTGTGCTAATGAAATGACTCTTTAAATATGAACAATTGAGATTTCCCCTGTCTAAACTCTATGTATTCCTTTCTCTATAGGAGCACTATCACTTCCATATTTTTTAAAAAACAAGATTAAGAAATACCAATTTAATACATTATTAAATAAATGTAATTAAATTAATAAATTTAATAATTAATACATTATTTAATATTAAATAAATGTTATATTTAATTTTTAATTTTAATTTTTAATATTTAATTTAATTTTCAACACTAGTCATAAGAGGGAGCAAAAGATCAACTTCTAAGTATTATTTCAACGTTAACCAGAAGAGAGAGAAAAAAAACCCACAGAAACACAGAAGGAAGGGACCCAGAGACTACAGTATTGAAAAGATTGCTTTAAAAAATCACAAAAATATTAAAAAGACCCTGTATAAAACCAAATTTTACTTTTTTAAAATAATGGAAAATCCTTAAACATCCTTAAACAAAAATTTTTAAATTTAATATTTTTAAAAGAAAGAAGGGACCTAAAGGCTACAGGATTTTTAAAAAAACTGCTAAAAATAAGACACTGCCTTGGAACTAAAACATAGATATGAAAAAAGAACTAACAGTGTTGCTATTTGAAAAATATTGTCCTGTATATATTCATGCAAATTTATACTGCACCAAACGTAAACTAAATGAAATTAGAAAAAAAAAATAGAATCATATGAGGCAAATATCGCTATTCTGAGACTCAGCCAATAATATGAGAAACTCCATCTAAAGAAGACAGTATCCAAACTGAACATTGTAAGGAACAAAAAACTACTAGAAAAAACGATCTTTTAGAGATGGATCTATGGCAGCATGTCACTCATTAAAAAAATTGAGAACAATGTCCCTCATGTCCAGTCCAGCCCAGCCCAGTCCCACTGGAACTGATCAATGGATTTCATATCCTTCCCCTGGAAGATAACATGAAGAAAAGGATATCATCAAGTTTTCCAATGACAGGAAGAAAAGTAGCTCAGACTTCCCTAAGGAAAAAAAAGGGATGTGTTGTTGATAGGATACTCACTTCTCAGAGGAACAGAATAAGCAATTTGTAGACCAGATAATTAATCAAGGAAAGTATGTTGTTTCCCACAAGCAAAGATCAAAGATATGACTGAGAGACATACCAAAATAATCAAGCCCCCTGATTATTATCACCTTCTTCTCTTTCATGTGGGAATGAATGATCCCAAAAAAAAGAGCTTGAAAACAATCGAAAGGCTATGAGCTGCTACTCATGAAAGCAAAGAGTTAAGAGTACAGGTGGTGTTCACAACTATACTTCCAATGAAAGGTCAACAACCAATGAGGGAACAGAGCATTTTAGAGGTAAACCACTGCTTGGTGCAATTGAAAGTACTTTGGATTCCTAGATCACAGTCTACAATACTCACATGAAAGGCTTCTAGCAGGGAATAGGCTATAGTTCACAAGGACTGGGGGAAATGTGTTTGGAAAAGAACTTATCCAAAGGGCTTTAAACTAAAACTGGTACGGGAGTGAGACTAATCTTTAGGGCCTAACCCCAAGCAAAAACTCCAAGACAACCAATCAGATTATGAAAAAGGGAATAGTGAAAGGAAGGGACACATAGATATAAAACAGGAGATGTAAGAAGCAATGCAAGATCCGCCATAACTGGCTCAGATACTGTACCTATACACAAAATAAGGGGAACAAACAGGATGAACATGAACTTCCCTACTACATGAGGGAAGGTACAATATTGTTGCCATTACTGAAACTTGGTGGGATGGAATGCATGATTGGAATGTACTGCTAGAAGGATATAAATTGTTCAAAAGAAACAGACTCAACAAAAGAGGAGGGGGAATTGCACTGTATGTAAGGAATCATTACAACTCTATAGACATTCATGATACTAAGAATGAAAACATTCTTGAATCCATTTGGGTGAATATTAGAGGAAAAAGAAATAACATTGCTATAGGTGTATACCACAGGCTACTCAACCAAGTGAAGGAAATAGATGAACCTTTTGCTAATCAGCTAAATAGGGTTGGAAGAAAACATACTACTGTAATAATGGGGGTCTTTAACTACCCTGACATCAACTGGGAGACAAAATCTGTAGCAAGTGGGAGATCAGACAGATTCCTGACCTGCCTAGCTGACAACATTGTTACCCAAAAGGTGGAGGAAGGAATTAGAGGGTCAGCTATACTGAATTTAATTCTTACTAGTAGGGATGATATGATTGAAAAGATGGAAGTTGTGGGAACTTTGGAGGTGATCATGTCACACTAGAATTTAACACAATGGAGGTACAGGTAACTGAACAAAGGCAAAGTAATATTTTACTTTGTAAAAGTAGAGTGCTGGCTAAAACAAACTAAGAAAGAATAAAATTCTCTGGATAGAAATCCTAGAGGAAAAAACAGTTCAGGATGCTTGGAAAACTCTGAAAAACAATAAAGGCCCAAACAAAAACAATATTACAGAGAAAGAAAGAAAAAGACCCTGGATGAAACCAGTATGGCTGCATAAAGAACTCACTGAGAAACTGAGAGACAAAAGAGTCAAATATAAAAAAAGGAAAACAGGCCAAATAACTACAACAGAATACCAGCAAATCTGCAACAACAGAGTCAAGAAATCTATGGCTCAGAATGAACTAAGAACTTTCAACAAATGCCAAAGATAACAACAACAAAAGGTTTCTTTAAGTATGTAAGGAATAAGAAGAAAGTCAAGGAAGTGATTGGTCCACTAATGGGAAAAGAAGGTAAGAAAGTGATGGGCAGCAGGAGAAAATAGAAAATGCTGTGGATATAGTATACTTGGACTTCAGTAAGGTATTTGATAAAGTAGACTATAGCCTACTTCTTGTAAGATAGAACAATGTGGGATAGACAGTACTACCACCAGATGGATTCTCATGTGGCTGATTAACTGCAGTCAGCAAGTAGTCCTCAGCGGAATTACATATATATGAACGGACTGGGATACCTCAAGGTTCTGTACTGTACTGAGGCCAGTACTCTTCAACTTCTTCATAAATTATCTAGATGAGGGAATAGAAGGAAGGGGCATCAAATTTGCAGATGACACCAAGCTGGGAGAATTGCTAACACTTTGGAAGATAGACTCTTAACTCCTTCTTTGCATCTGTCTTCATGCAAAAGGAAAACATAGCTCTAAATGAATTCAAATCACCAGGACCAGATGGATTACATTCCAGGGTTCTGAAGGAGTTGGCAGGTGTCATCTTGGAATCACTGAAACATATCTGTCAAGGATTTTGGAGTACTGAGGAATTAATAGTGGACTGGAAAAGAGCTGATATGTTTCCAGTCTTCAAAAGGGGGGGCGGGGAATGGATCCAGGAAACTACAGATCAATAAGTTATAAATCAAATACCTTGTAAAATTCTAGAAAATATAATCAAACAACAGAATTGTGATCACCAAGAAGGCAATTACTAGATGCCAGCATGGGTTTGTTAAAAACAGATCATACAGGACAAATCTTATTCCCTTCTTTGATAAAGTGATTAAATTACTGGATCAGAAAAATGCTGTGGATATAGTATACTTGGACTTCAGTAAGGTATTTGATAAAGTAGACTATAGCCTACTTCTTGTAAGATGGAACAATGTGGGATAGACAGTACCACCACCAGATGGATTCTCATGTGGCTGATCAACTGCAGCCAGCAAGTAGTCCTCAGCGGAATTACATATATATGAACGGACTGGGATACCTCAAGGTTCTGTACTGTACTGAGGCCAGTACTCTTCAACTTCTTCATAAATTATCTAGATGAGGGAATAGAAGGAAGGGGCATCAAATTTGCAGATGACACCAAGCTGGGAGAATTGCTAACACTTTGGAAGATAGACTCTAGATTTAGAAGAATCTTGACAGACTTGATTATTGGGTCCTACCGAACAAGAAACAGTTTAGTGGTGAAAAAAGTAAGGTCGGGCACTTAGTCAAGAAAAATGAAATGCACACATACAGAATAAATGATAGTTGGTTTAGCAGCAGTAACTGTGAGAGGGAACTAGGTGTCCTAATGGACAACCATTTAGATGAGCCTCAGTGTGCTGCAGCTGCCAAAAAAAGCCAATGCAGTCCTAGGCTGTATCAACAGAAGGATAACATCAAAATATGAGAAGTTATAATAATACCACTTTACTGCATTAGTGAGGCCACACTTGGAACACTGTGTCTAATTTGGGTCACCAAGATGCTGAGACCCTAGAAAGAATGAAGAGAACAGCAACAAAGATGATAAGAGATCTGGAGGCTAAAACATACCATCAGTGGTTAAGGGAACTAGGTATGTCTAGTCTAACAAAGATTAGGATTAGGGGTGACATGATAGCTGTCTTCTGGTACTTAAGGGCTTTTATAGAGCAGCTGAGGCCAGGCAAGAAGCAATGGGTATGAAGCTTGTCAAAGCGAGATCTAACCTGGTACTAAGAAGAAATTTCCTGACGGTGAGAAGAATTAATCAAAGGAATAGTTTACCTCCCAGAGTTCTATGATAAGTGCTCCATCACTGGAGATTTTCAAGAAAAACTGGACAACCATTTGTTTGGAATGGTATAAAGTTTCCTGATTTTGGTAGTGGGTTGGACTAGAAGGCCTCCATGGTCCTTCCAACCCTATGATTCTATTTTATACTTTTTTACTTACTTGTTTTACTCATAAGCGTTAAATATTCCTAAATAGAGTAACGTTTCCTCTGATGTTTATAGATTCTAATGTGATTGGGTCTTTTAATGCATTGATCTAAGGCACCTGACTTTTAGTATACCCTACCTCTCTCTCTTCCTTCCAGTCTCTAATGAGAATGTAATATTTAAATTCCATGTAATTAGTACAATTATGCCCAGAATTAATCAAAAGTAATATTTTATGATTGTATGCAAAAGGAATTTTGACAAATTAATATTAATATCTTGATACATTGGGTGTGAAGCAAAGAACAGTTTTTTAAAAGACTTTTAACATAATTACACCTTGATTTTTTTCCCCCCTGCATACCAAGAGGGACAAGAATTTTTGCCTACTCAGTTCCTGTACTTGACTTCATTTTTTTGTCCATCAGTTAAAAACCATCATATTGTGAATTCCACATGGAAGCTAACATTGAGCAAGAAATAGGAGGAGATAGGACCTCATAAATTTTCATGTAGATTTCAGTTAAATTTAGATGAGCTGGACCTTGATCTTCTGCCCCAGAGTTGTGCCTATTTCAAAACTGATTAACCATCAGCACTATCCTTTCAGGTCACTATTCTTCACCATTCCAAACTTAACGGACCTCTATAGCTTTGTAGTGCAAATTAAAGATTGCCTCTTCCTTGGAGCATCTCATCCTGTATAGCATCCCCCAAAGCAACTATTAAAAGCTCCATAACGCTGATGTTAATGAAAGAAACAAGAAAGGAAATCAATATCGTTCAACGTTACAGCGTTCCATGCAGCATACCAAACAGCAATCTGATAGAAGAAAATGGTCTATTTTCCAAGATGCCCAAACAACAAATTTATTTGGTTGGGTCAAATATGTTTATTTATGGGGTTTGGTTTTCTTAATTTTATTCATAGGCTTAGGTTGACCAGTGTCTCAAGAGTGTACTTTTAATTAAGTTGGCAGGGGATGGGGTGGAGGAAAAGAACTTGTCTTGGATTTGGCATCAGAAATCCATACAGTGATATTAAGGTCAATGACAATTGCCACATGTTTCCAGAATTGTCCCATAGAATATACCTATGAAATACAGTTGCTTTTCTGACAGAGCTAACAAAAAATATTATTGGCTAAAAGCAAAACTAGGTATTTGACTGATAAAATACTAGGATTTCAAATAGTCATATAGATTATAGATTTTAGAACATGGTTTGGAAGAAGAAATAACTCAAGTGCACCTGGCTTCCTTTCTTGAGAGGATTTACATGCTGCCTCGAAAACACTCACAGTTGATGATAACATGGCAGTCATTCATTTAATTTTTCCCACCTACAAAATATGCCATGAAATAATTTTGATCTGCATACATATCAGTGCCAATGACTATTTTTCACTATCTAGTCTTGTTATTGCTTCAAAGTGATGTGTTATTTTACTATATCTTGAACAATTCACTTCCCCTAAAAATGTTTAATAAAGTCAGTTTTGGAGGCAAGATTTTTGGGCAGTTTTCTTGGCAACATTTTTGGAAATTGTTTGTTATTGCCTCCTTCCTACGGCTGAGAGAGGTGCAGAGCATGAAGTCTCCTACCTCGTGACTAAGGTAGGACTAGAAGTAATACATTAATTTTTTAAAAAAATACTTTCCCACCCCTATGGATAATCTGTGTCTTCCTCAATGTTCGGTCCTCTTCAGTCTTGGGTCCTTAGTATCTTAGTTATTCCTAGCACTGTTCTCTACCGGACAGAGAGCTCTGATAGTCTTCCTGGGCTCTGTTGGAGCCACTCTTCCAGCTTAGGAGTCACAGCCCTGAGAGCTCATACCAGCACTGGGACCACTTTGACCTTTATTTTCCACAGCCTTTCTTGTTCTTCCTGCAGGCCCTGGTACATCTCCAACTATTCATAATCCTTCTTCCTGATGTTGCTGTCACTTGGAACCACTACATCTATCACCACTGCTATCTTCTTGTCCATGTCTACTACCACAATGTCTGCTTGATTTGCCAATACCTGCCTGACCTTCTGGGTATGGAACTCCCACAGGATCTTACCTCTGTTATTCTCCATGACCGTGTATGAAATTTCCCTTTTGGACTTGGGAGGGTCTAGCCCATACACTGTACAGATGCTCCTGTACACAGCAGCTGAATACTTGGTTGTGCTGTTCTGTGTAGGCTGCTCCTTCCTGCGTCTTACACTCTGCCACTATGTGTTGGATTGTCTCTGAGGCCTCTTTGCATAGTCTGTACCTCCGACTATGAAATATTGAAGTATTACAGGGAAGTTTTTGAGGAAGCAGTATTATACAACACGCAAGAAAGATTGTGGACAGCAGAATTGTGTTTGTACATTTTTCTGTTTGTACACATTTAAAATGTGGTAGTTTGGAGAGTAATTCCTAAATTGTAATTTAATTATTAGTAATCATTTTATTTTTCAAAATAAAATTTCAGAAAATGTTGATGTTTACCATAGATACTTCTAAACTGTTGTAATTCCTGTGGTTATAGAACTGAACCTTTCTGGAAAGCACATTATTTCTGTTTAACATAAAACAATTTGGCATAACAAGATATTGGAGGAATCCTAGGTGTGTATCAATGCCATCATCTTAAAACTGGTGTAACAGTCATAGCTTTTGAAAAGCAAAGAGAATAAAAGGATAATTTCAATCAAAAGAGGATTTTTTTCCCCTGCTAAAATAAAATAAAAATTATTTCCCCAACTTGAAAGTTGCATCTGTTTCTGATAAAATGAATGTAAACAATTTATAATCATTATTAAGAAGAAAAATTGGTCTGTAATTTTTCATGGAACTTAATTCCTCTCCCTCTTTGGGTATCAAAGAAATATAGTATTCTTTCCATGAATCTATTCCTTGTAGAATAGAATTCATTAATTCTTTCATTGGAAGAAGTAGTTGATCTTCAAACATTTTATAAAATCCACTTGATAAGCCATCAGGTCAATTGTATAGATTCACCAGAAGTAGTTTCTGTTGCTTTTCTCCTATATAGTAATATTTTTCTAGTGTTCTCCAATTGTTTCTCCAGCTAAGCCCTGGAATAGAGAGAATGAAATGGATCAGGGTTATCTCTAGAAGAAAAGAGGACTATTAGATGTCCTTTTTCTGATGGAGTTGTGAATAATGTACAGAGGCCCAAATAATTTTAGTCACTCAGTGGGCTTGTGTATTAATTGTTAACAATAAACAAATCTCTGTGTTTGATAAAGCTGCGAAATAGTGTCTGTTATATGAAAATACTTCCAGGCTCTGTCTCATCTTAAAGAATTTCTGGAAATCATTTATTTATTTGAAGCGTTAGTGATATACTCTGCTTTTTAGCCACAAAGTTCAATTATAACAAGACACTCAGACACACACACACACAGACACACACACACACACACACCTCTTTATATCTCTCAAGTGTATAGTCCCAAAACACATAATTGTAAAAGAAAGTTACTGGAAGGGGAAAAGGAATAATAATGAACTGTTGAATACTTTGGGAGATGCTTCTGAGTAGATGCGTCAAGGGTATGATTCATTCTAAGGTGGCTTCCTATTCCAATTTCTCTCTACAATCGCCTTACTATTTTTGAAAAGAATATGATTGTCTAAGTGGGTGAGCAGATAATTATTTCCCACTTTGGCAAATATCCAAATGTGCATTGTGATTGTTAAGAGAAAGAAGATACTCCTCAGCAATTTTAATCCTATCCATAAACCTTTTTTAAAAAAACTGCAAGACAATTCAGAAATGCTGTTTCCCTGAAAAAGATTGCAGCAGGCAAGCAAGAAGTCCCTGTCTTAGCCAGGCTGATGCAGAGAAAGCAGCTCCATTTTGCTGTTCATCAAAGAGACAGGAAGATCCATCTTGATTCTTGTCTGATGTACTGTATATAATAAGCCTCCTTTCCTCAAGCAGTGTTTCTCAATATTACTGGCTGGGGAATTCTGGGAGTTGAAGTCCACACCTTTTTAAATTGCTTAGGCTGAGAAACATTTTTCTATGCAGTGAAAACAGTTGGAGAATCCACTCCATGTATGAAGAAAACCTTTTACACACTTCTCACTTTTCCCAAATAGACACACTCTTTCTGCTGCTGGAGTGCCAGCATGGAATGGGCAGCAGCAGCAACCATGTGGTGAGGAACAAGAAATGCAGATATGGCATCAAATGTGAACTCCTTTGTACCGCAGACATATACAAAAGGGGCAAGCCTTGATCATGATGTCACCATTGTCAACTTGTCTATTTTTACTCTTTCCGTGCAGTTGTCATTGGTGGATGGGATCTTGGAATGAACAGACCTTATTTTGATGCATTGGGGTTCAATATTCCTGCCCCAATATTTTTGTACATTGTGGAAAAAATAAATGTGCATTGTGGAAGGCCTCACCAAATCCTTAATAACTGAAAAAGCCTTAGATTTGTGTCTTTAATTATGCTGAACAGTCTTTCCAACTTGATATTCTGGCTGGGAATTCTTGGAAATATAACTCAACACATATGGAAGGAATTAAGCTGAGAAAGAGAAATTACATCAATCTGGAGAGAGTTTGATTGGGAAGTTCAGATTGTGCAAGTTCGCATTAATGTGAGAGCCAAAAGACTGCCTGTCCATCACCATATACAGTATTACTAAATCAATGTTACTCTGCTTTCCTTCAATTTAGGAGCAAGGATAACATGCCTGTGGCTATGTCCTCCCTTTCAGAGGTATTTTTTTTCTTGATTTCCTACCTGGACAAAATCCAGGAGCAACTTGTATTTTCTAAGCTGTCTGTATACTAGGATTCACACTGGAGAGAAGGCCCTTGAGAAAGCTAAGTTTCTGAAGATATACTGAAATATCAATCTGTGAGACTTTTCTTATTCAACTCCAGCTATAACTTTCAGTGATGCCTGGGTCATTTTTGTAGATGTGCCCACACAAATAAGCACCCCTGACTGAAACAGGTTGCCCCAGATCCCCAGTTGGTTTGAGATCTAAAAGAACTGGGTTTTGTGCTCATCCTCCCCTTATTCCACATGGAACCTACATTAATTGTTTTCTCTTTCTTTACCTCTGATTTCCCATTTCTTTTTTTTTTAATCTCCTGGCTCTGCTATTAATGGCTTTTCTACATCTTCCCATGCAGCCAGTGTGGCAGCACTGAGTTGACAGTAGGCATTTGTCTGAGATCAGAACATCTGCAATGATGCTAATTCCAGATGTCCCAGTTTGCCACTATCCCGCTTTATCTTGAGTATCAGGCAGAATGGGGCCAGATAACACATCAATTAAAGGTAGTTGCTGATATCACTATAAAAATCATAACTAAAATAATAAATTCACAAATTAAAAATACTTGAGACAAAAATGAAGTTCACAGTTAAGATGACCCCATGTTTACTAAAGATAGTTGAGAATATATCAACTTGTACAATTACTAGGCCTAGAGGAAGAAAATTGTCCTAAGTGACTTGTGGAGCAACAACCCGAGGCTGTCATGAAGATTTTTCATTTCTGATGTAGAAAAGGTCTTTGTACATTGTCATAGGAAAGACATATTATACTTTTGAGTTGTTTTTAGCTGTGTGAGATAATTTAATACAAACCAAGGCAGTTCTAGATGGATTTTATAAGAGAAACATACAGTGAAAATCTTTTCCTTCTTATTTTGCATGACATGAATTCTAATTTTCCTCCCATAATATGTGAGATTGAGATCTTTGTATGAATGATAGCAGCCCATAAAAACAGGCAGAGAATATAACTTGTTTTGGAAAATTATTTCATTTTATTTTAGAGGTTTATAACTTATCCAGGAAAGCGAAGCATATTGATTAAATGATAATACTACATTTTAAAACACTTCTATATATCTTTTATATTCTTTTCTAGAGACTGTGGTTTTTTTTTATGATTTTCCATAGCTGATAGAGGCTTATTGTAAAAATGTCAATCAATTAGTTTTTTCTTACCTTAACATTTTAAAATGGAATATTTATGGACTGTATCATATCTACAGTAAGTACATACTGGAGACAGGAATTATTAACACATACATTAATAAGATTTTTGTCCAAGATGATTTTTCTTTTTGGGATTCAAATTTCACACGAGATATTTCCATTTCTGTATCTCAAGTCTCTAAACCAAGGTTTCAAGTCTAATCACCATGAGTAGGTGCAAAAGTTCATCCCACTGGCAGAAGATGCAAAAGATCTTTTTCAGGAATTGGACCACATCCCAGAATGGAGGTTGGCAAAGAGGGCTTGCCGTGGGTGGCTGAGTGAAAGGCAGCAATGTGGTATTCTGGCCAGCTGTGGGAGAGCTGAAACAACAGTTAGGTGTGGGTCTAGAGGTAGCATATCATAGCTAGTCTAAAAATGTTGCTTAATAAAACGCTGAAAATAACAGAGCTAAAATAGTATTAGAAGAACCACAAAGGCATTTTTCCTTGGCTTAATTTCTGTAAGGCTTTGTTGTCTAAATTATTTTGAGTGCCTCTGATTTGATGGACATTTTTTTCATCACTAAATAAATTACTTTCACCCTTTCCCATCATGGATTTTTTAAAAAATAAAATTTATTTAAAGTTTTACAAAGAATATAAAAACTAAAAAATGAACTAATAAAAAGAAAAAGCAGAAAAGAAAAAAAATGCAAAAGTTCAGAAAAAAGAAGAAAAAGAAACAGAAAGAAGAACCTTTTAATTTCATTTGCAGCAAATCTGAGTACAATTACAAAATTATATTGTACTCTATGATTACAAAAAAAGCTCACTCTTTTCTATTATACATTTTTAAATAAAGAATAGCAAATCATAAGTGAATTTTTACATTTATGCAAAAAGTCTATAAGGGGTTTTCAATCAGCCACAAATGTCGATATTGTTTTCTCACTAAGGAAAGAAGTACCACCATTTGCAACATGCTGAGATTTTGAAGCAAAAGATCAGGGCCGAAACTTAAGGAAGAAGACAAATTCAGAAGGAATTGCCTTAAGCTTTACTGTCCCATCTTTGTTTTGATTTTTTCCAATCCAAATTGTACTTTGTACTTTGTACTATCTTGTCCAAATCTGAACCAACTCTAGTCAAAAATATATATAGCCATACTTGGATACTGTATTTAAAGTGGCAACTTTCTTAATTATTTGTTTCTAAATGCCTGAATATAGTAGAATACTAGTGAAGTGATAATGTGGTAGATAGATATTCTACAAACTAAAGCTTTCCATATGTACGGGTCTTCATGTCCCTAAATTCTCTTCCAGTATCTCAACAGGAGATTCATTTAACCTTTAATTTGAAGAGGTCCTAAATGTGCAATGCAGAATTCCATGATTAAGTTTCCCCATTCTATTTGCCGGGGGTGAGTGGAGGTAAAATTTCACAGCAGCCATGAAAGTGGTGAATATGTTTAAGACTGCAGTATGGAGGAAGGGCCTGTCTTTTAGAACTGAAATTTCTGTACTGATAAACAATTGCTTGTCCTGCTAGATGCAATATTAAGTACTTTCAAAAGAGTAAACTGCATCTTTACTGGAGCAAAGTTTTCATGTTATACTCCATGCATATTCAGAACACTACTGAAGAAAAAGTGTATTTGATAAATCCACTTTCTGGAACTGCTATGTATTTGAAGGAAGAGCCTGGCAGTACAGTGAAGGATTGCGTACTTCCATGTCTAATTGAACTCTGACAGCATGAGCAGATCTTAGTTCAAACATCTCCAAATCCTTGACCAAATTAGATGACCAAGATTTTACACACTCTATCCAGAAATCAATAGTTCTGCTGCCTTAGGGATGGTAATATCTATATCTATCTATCTATCTATCTATCTATCTATCTATCTATCT
>QLTV01000601.1:4212290-4227435 GCA_003457575.1 Thermophis baileyi | reverse complement strand
CTATTGCTATTAACTTGTTCGCATGTGTGATGTCATAATCGGGGGCTCTATAACATAGTAGAAAGCCAAGTGTGGTATTTAAGGACAGTTCGCAGACAATGGTTTCTGGTAGAGCGAGTTCATGTGTAACTTGGATATTTTTTAGGTTTAGTGATTTTTTATAGAAGATGGCAACTCCACCTCCTCTGCGGGTTTCGCGATCGGACCGGTAAACATGATAGTCTCTTACTTTGATAATGGAGTCAGGGAGGGATGCGTTCAGCCATGTTTCACAGACAAATATAATGTCGAATTTAGCAGTTTTTAGTAAGAGGAGGAGTTCGGGTATTTTGTTTACGATGCTTCTTGCATTAATTAGCTTGCATTTAAGATCAGCAGTGGTAGATATTGAGGAAATAAGGGGCGTGCATGCCTAGTTTTGGATGATGAGAGGTTGGTTTTGGTTGATGGTAGGTTGGATGTTGGGTTGGGTGATGAGGGGTTGCATGTTAGGTGGTGGATTGCGGGACTTAGGTTTGATGCAGTCAGCGCGGTAGTCAATGTATAGGTCAGTATGTCCTTGGTCATGAAGTCTTTTGAGTTCTGCACGGAGTTCGCAGAACTCCGTGCAGACAACATTATAGAAGTTGTTTGTCATTGCTTTATTCTAGGATTTTTAAAATTTTCCAGCTGTCCATATAGTAATCATGTCAATTCTGCTTAGAGTTTTTTTCAGGTCAGACAAGGCAGCCAGCTGCTACTACTTACTTTGGCAAATTTGGTGGAATAGATTCTCAAAGAGCAAGGATAGTTCATTAAAAAGAAACCCAAAGTAATACATGAATGCAAGGAATTATAACTTGATGGAGTCCAAATTGAGATCAAGAAAGAGTTTGGGAGATTGAAGAAAACAGACTATGATGTTCATTTTATAGATTGTTAGCCACATTTAAACTATAATCCTATAATTTTTTTACAAGTCTGTGATAAAGCCTCAACTGCTGAGTGTCTTTCAAATATGTGAATCAAGTTCCAGAATTTTCAACAGTCATTAGGCTGACAGAGAAACTTTTAGTGTTAGAGTCTTCACATCTGGAGAGAACCTAGGTTGAAAGGCTGGTGAAAATACATTTGTAATATCACATATACTTCTAGATATTGCATCTGGAAGGATAGTGTAGAATTAGAAAAAGAAAGAGGCTATCAAAATGACCGAGAAACCATTTCAAAATGAAGGACAGTGCTTGGAGCTTTTTAGCTTAGGAAAAGCAAGCACACAGGTAGGTACCTAATATTCATAAAATTATGCAAGATGTCAAGAAAATGGATGGGTAAATGGTTGGCTGTACTAGCACCATCAAGTCAGTTTTGAGTCATAGCAATAGTATAAATCTTCAGGATGATTCATCTCCAAACTGGTCATTCAGGTCTTCCAATGGTGTACCCATCACACTGTAATTGAGTTCATCCAGCTTGCTGCTTGTTGTCCTCTTCTTGTCTTTTTTCTGCCTTTCCCAGCATTATGAACTTCTCAAGAAAATCTTCACATAATATGTCCCAAATATTCTACGTTAATTTGAACCTGATCATTTATGCCTTAAATAAGAGCTATGGGTTGATTTGTTCAATGATGCATTTGATTGTTTCCTTGATTATCTATAATATTCTTAGGAGTCTTTTCTAATACCAAACTTCAAAATCAATGCTCAATGCTCTTTCTATGCTGCTTCTTCAAAGTTCAATTTTTGCTTCCGCATGGTATCATAGCACAAACTTTTTTCTGCATGATTCTGATTTTTGAAGATAAAAACATATCACAACATCTGAATATCTTTTCCTAAGCTTTTATTCCTACTTGACCAATTGCTAGGTTGTGGCATATTTCCTGATTGCTGGTTTCTTTACTGTTGATGGCTGACAAAGCAGAAACTACCCACCATTCTATAGCTGATTGCTCTACCTGTTGTCATTGGCTTGGTCTTCTTTATATTTTTGACTATGATCTTCTGCTTCAACTTCTAGATTATTTACATTCAATACAGTACAGGGTTTTTTCCTCAATTTTAAACCCTGTTCATCTCCCAATCCAGCTTCCTTCAATATAATATATATTCAATGTATAAGCTGAATAATTAAGGAAAGGGTGTATGCTATGTTCTGTATCCCTTGTTGCTTCCTTTTCTATGTTTAAATTTTGCCTGAAGATAAGGAGATGCTCTGGTGTTCCCAAAGGAGAATTAATAGGGAACATTTTTTTATCCTCTCTAGCAGCAAGAACCATCAAATGAATCTGAAATCTATTAAATATAAGATGGATCAAAGAGAAGACTTGATAAATGTCAAAATGGAAAGTCACTGCCCTAAGATAAATAATGGTCAAAGAGCTGAACAGATCTGAAAGAGATTTGACATACGCCTAGAAGATGTGCTACTCAAAGTCTTGTATATTATCTGTAGAGTAGAAGATCTCTACATTCTAGCTGGTAGGAGAGTAGGAAAGTATCCCTGCACTAATGTCCTATTTAGAATTGGAATATATATTGGAAATAAAATTCATTGTAATGAATATAGTGGAAAGAAATTTCTGGAATTGAGTGGAATTCCTTCTAGTAGCACTGTTTTGCTCAATCACAGAGCATTATTTTCAGAAAAGTTAAAGAAAAATCATCATTAATTTCAATGTAACAATGTGTAAGTTAGATGAAAAGTCCATTGCCTACTTCTTTTGTAATTTATCTGAATTTCTAAAATGATATACAGGAAGGATAGGGTTTTGTTTTTTGTTTTTAAATAGTATTCAATGGTGATTTCACCCTCCCGGGTATCTTTCCAGACTTCATTGCTTAAATAGTGTCAAATGTTTCCTGTCTAGTCAAAATGAAGATTTGGAAGATTGCTGCCATTTTAAAAAAAAAAAGTCATCCATGTTCTCAAAATATATATTTTACATTTATTCAGCATCAATATGAATAATATTCTAGAGGCATATAATTAATAGATACATTATAAAATTAGGTATTATGATTCATTAAATATGCAAGCAAGTCACAGAAAGGACCTAGCTAACTTTTGAAACAAAATAAGCAAGCTCTATGTAAGGCATCTCCTGCAAAACCTGCAGCCCGGATAGTGCAGGATAATTTAAAGAAGTTGCTGGAAGGGGCTGTGGTTATTTGATAAGTGCCTTATTCTTCACCACAATAGGGGGGGAAAAACCCATGCTGATAGTCTGCAAGGGATTCTCTATGTTGCCTTTATCGATTTAAAGGCAGTCTTTAATTTGATCCCCAGTCTGTGACGTTGGGAGAAATTGGCTGCTTCTTTTCTTGACTGACATCTTTTGCTGCTGATTATGAAATTACACTGAAACAATATAATGCAGTTTTGTTATTGTCCTTCCAAGAAACCTTTACTTATAATTCATAATTATAAAGAGGTGAAAGTGGTTGGATTTTTATGCCTTTTAATTTTCATATTAATTTGCTGGCTCTAACTCTGACAACATCTGAGTTTCACCTCTCTGTGTTACACTATTGAGCTGTTTCCATTCTTTTATACTCTGACAATGCAGCAATCCTCTCCCTAAAGTAAGAGGGCTTGAGATCCACCATGCTTTTGCCAATTATTGTATTATTTAGAAGCAGCTTGTCCTTCATTTTAACAAAGCTAAAGTAGTCACATTTCTGCCTCCCCTCCCCCCCCCCAAAAAAAATCATTCCTGGAAAATGTTCAGCTTTTGCATTAATCAAATTAAGGTATTCAAAGATTTATGGAGGTGTCCATAGTGATGTCGGGAAAATGAAATGAGCAAGATGACATTGCAATGCCAGCTCTACCCTTTAGATAAGCATACACAAAATGCATATACAAAAGGGACAGACATTGTATCAGGATGCTGACTTCTTCATAGCATCCCCTCTTTTGACACCACACTCCATGAATATTTGGGCATATCCTTCCAAGCTTTAACAATATGGAATCCTCAGCAAAGGGATGTCTCTGCTGAGGACCATCAATTTTCCAATGCACTTGTCTCTTTGACAACCATGATAATAGCAGTGACCCTGTTTTTTTGCCACAGTAAAAATAAAAATCAAAGCTAAATTGATTAGCCATCTGTTATATGGCATATAGGTTTGTCACTACTGTGACTTAAGCTGTATAGAAGTAGTCTAGTGTAAAGTTTTAAGAGCTCTGCTGTTAGTTTCTTAGTGTGTTCCCTCCTGAAATTATAATCAAGCTTAATTTCTGTAGAAACTTATATTAAGATTTCTGGTTAGAAAAACTGAATTAAATCCCTTTGGTTGTTGTTGTTCTTATTGTTGTTTTTGTTGTTTGGTAGCATCTGACTACCTTGATCTTGTAAGACAATATACTCCCATGGAAGATAGGTATTATCACAGGTCAACTATTCTTTAGATTGATAGGAGGGGAAAAAAGTAAATGCTAATTTGTTTCAGCATAAGCAAACTTTGATATTGTATGGCATGGGTTTTTGGACAGACCATTTTCCCAAACCAATAACACATATCTCTTACATTACAACTTTTATCCTTGCCCACTACAAAGTTTTCCCATCAATGTTGTGAGAAGAAATATTTTACCACTCCCCAGTAGAGGAAATAGAAATAGTCTATAATAATAGCTTCACTGCTATCATTGCTATATAATGTGATAAGCTGACCAAATAATGCCTTTCTTATTCATTTTCATGCCAGCTCAGAGTCACAACATTTCTTGCAGTTGTCATCACTTTCAGATGCTTAGGCAGTTAGCAATCTTAGAAACTTTGATATTTTCCATGTATATGGAAAATCTGTCTATATTGTACAGATTATCTACAGTAAGTTTGGGTTTGATGTGGTCTTGACAAAAATTAAGTATTTTAATCATTTGAAATAAATACAGAATAGCCTTTTCAAAAGGCAGATTAAATTGCTATCCAATATGCTATAGGGTACATTTTTTAAAAAAATCCCCATCTCTCAAAGATTTTGACCCTATAATGCTATTGATCTTGAAACGGTTGATCATATTTTATTGTATTAAGAATTTTATAAATCTTTAGCATGATGTTGCTTGGCCTAGTTTAAAATCAAAACCAGGAAGGAATACTTATGTTAAAAATTTGCTTGCAGATGAAAACCCTAAAATTACAGAAGCAATAGATAGATTTTTAACTACCCCAAAACAAGATCTTTAGTAACACATCAATAAGTTGGGGTTTAAACTGTTTTATGTAACACTTAACAAATATTTACTTGTTAAATTGTTTTATCTAATGCTTATTTTATATAATATTAATCAAATCTTTAAGCCTTTTCACTATAAATAAATAAATAATCATATAACCTGGTGCTTAATCGCCATATTTATGGACTATTGCTCAAGAATATTTTCCAGTTCATTTGGAGAAAATTATATCCCAAACTGAATTATTTGACTTAAAGCTAATATGTAAGCATTAAGAAATTTGCAGGGATCTCATCTGCTAACAAATTGCCAACTTACTGTATGTGAAAAGCTTTGCTAACTTGCAGGCCTACTCCATTACTTATTATTTAGCTTTCATATTCCAGTTCATTTCATGCTACTATTTATGTCCAACACAGCTATTTTCTCTCTCTTTGGTAATAAATTATATTCAGGTGAAAGGATGTTACTTCTAAGCAATCGAGCATATAGCATTGCAATCTGAATCGTACTACAGTATTAGCTAAACTGATATTTATTACAGATAGTAAATTTATAATAAACTATATAAAGACTTCTTAAACTATCTCCAAAACATAAAACATTGATTTGCCAAATAAGATGGAACTGTATAAAGTTCACCCTTCTTTTTGCAGCCGTGTCCAACACTAACCATCTAAAACCTTTCAGTAAATGATTTAAGATTTATTTGTTCTTAATACCTGGCACAATAAGATAACCTGCTTCTGAACACAAAGTCAAACACTCTTCATAACTGTTTCCCCATGCATGAAAAATCTAAAGTTCCTTATGCTTCAGTAGGTTATAAATTTTCAGAATATAATTTAACACCACATCCACAACTTTAAAACTTATTTCTTTTCCTAACCCCTTGTTAATAACCTTTGGTTATTAATCCTGTTAATGAATCTCTTTGATTCCTTTAGCCTATCTTGACTAATAGGAAGAAAAAACCTGATGCACAATCGATTTGTCATGTTCCCTGTTGAGACCAACATGGCTATCAAGAGGAACATATTAACATTTCCCCACATCATTCATAAAACCAAAACGCTGTCAAATATAAACAAGACCCATACATATGCGTTAATGTCCCTTCTGATACAGTGTACTTCTAACATACAAAGGATGAATCTCCATTGACTGTGCACTATCAAGATCAAAGAGAACCTTATAAGAAATTAACAACAAGGTTATAAGGAACAGGAAAAGACATAGAGTAAAATCAAAAATTTTACAAGATTGAAAAGACGAGTTGGTCTTATTCTTTCAAATTTTAAATGGTATCATAAAACAAACTGTTGTCATAGACAACAAAATGTACAAAATTTCCATATAGTAGAATGTCATTATCGGATGGAGTTGACCTACCTAATGAACTTCAGATATAATTATGTTACAGAGACAAAAAGAAGGATAAAAATGTAAAAGGACTCATTTTTAGACAAAGTTTGATAAAGAGCATGGCATTCTCTTGTAAAAAGGATGTAAAAAGCCCAGGAATTTTACCTCTAGCTTCTCCCTCAAATACTTTTCATGTCGAAAGCAATTACTGCAAGAAAAATGTAATAATATATGTAGAAATGATTCATTCAGGCTCTATGAATAGATTAAAAACACAGCAAGAACTACTCATTGAAGGCCAGAAGATATCATGGTTGATGTACTTACAAACTGCTGGAAGTATAAAACTGAATTTCAAGAAAGAAGGATGGATTAAGAATAAAGACAAAATTTGAAATGCTCTTACAAAACCAACATCTATTAGGACTCATATAAATTTTTTTACTTAGATATGATGAAGAGCTAGAACAAAGAAAAAACTGTATGATGAAATGGATGCAAAATATGAAAGAAACAGATACAGCACAACAATGGGAATAATTATGGATTAATTTATAATTTTTTCACCAAGTTATAACTTAAAGGAAAATTGGTGCAAAATATCCTATAGGTGATATACAACTTCATCAATAATATCTAAAATGGACAAATAATTAAGTAATAAATGTTGGAAATGCCAGGAAATGCCAGGAAACAGAAAACACATTTTATCACATGTGGTGGATATGAAATTTAAATTTGAAATGAAACCACAACTCTTCTTACTAGATATAATTTTAGAAAAAATAATAAGAAACATCATAATTTGGTGAGAAATATGCTTATAGCAGTAAGAAAGTATGTGTGTATATGTGTTGTGTGTATCTATGTGTGTGTATGTATGTATCATCATCATAATTTTAGCCATTATCTAGCCACAGCAGGATGAAGGCCTTTTCCGCATGTTTCCAATGAATAGGATCCTTCTTTTGCCAATTATGAAGAGGTTGTGTGTGTGTGTGTGTGTGTGTGTGTGTGTGTGTGTGTGTGTGTGTGTGTTTATAATATACATAAATAATGAAGACTTCAGTTCTTAAATAAGAAGCTGACAATTTAATTGTACAACAAATACTTTTAATGTAATCTGCAGCAGTTTCTCTTTTTTTCTAATGTTATATTCAATTTTGTATGAAAAAAAACAGTAATTTTATGCCTGTACTATCAATATCTGAAATTGCAATTAATACTGATATAATATTTCTTCTCATTTCTTTTTTCCAAAACTCTAAATTAACTAAACAATAGAATGTCAATAAGGCCACACTTAGCTCTAAATGTAAAAATTTAAGGAGCCTTATGCTTATCAACATTATCACTTTAAAATGAAAGTTAATATTAAAACTTTATTTGTAAAGGTTGTTACTTAAATTACCAATGTTAATTTAATGTTAATTTCTAGACAGCACTTTATAAATTCTACTGTACCCAAATAATATAACATATACTTGTATTCCATAAAAATTCAATAAAACAGTATTTTCAAAATTGCACATATTTAAGTATTATTAAAGCCAAAGGGATTTTTTTTATAGTCCTATAAGTCTTTGTAAATTTCAGCAATAAACAAAACAAAACAAAATGCAATAAATAATCTTGTATTAGTTTATAGACTGTATTAATTCCTAAATCTGTCAGATCTAGAGCCTCATTTAATGTTATTGATCCATTATTTTTGTACAGAAAAAAGATACTAACTTACATGATATTACGTAAACTTTGGAATATGTAGACTGTTTAAAAACCTATTAGGTTATAGCTCTGTTACCATTAAATTAATATTATAAAGCCAAGCACAGAATTTACCATATCTGTATTATATATGTAATGCACCAAAGAACGATCTAATTAAGCATTATAGGAAGTAGAAAATTATGCAAATTAATTCTATCTAATAGACTGTGTACATTCATCAATTTCTCTTTTATCTTTATTCCCTTCCAGCATCCCATCAAATCTTTTGCTTGTCTGTTACTGGCCAATTTGAGATGATTTATTCTTTTCTCATGAAGGACACTGTGACTGTGCCTCTGAGATTCTTATCTAAGTAGAAAAACTGTGAAGCAACAGACATTTTAAAAGCATCTGGTGAAGTTTGTAATTCTTGCTTTGGATCATGAAGAGTTTTAAAGTTACAAGCACTTCAAGATTAGGCTGGATTTTTGGATCTCTGAATTTTCAGAAAAATCAGCAGTTAATATACCTCTTTGAAGTTCCCCACAGGCAAAAAATGCTGACTCAGCTGGCCTGGCTGCAGGTCCATTTTGATATAATTCACTCAAAGGAGAAGAATAAAGAATGGGAGGTGAATTTCTTTGCTGACAGAGCTTGGGACACAAAGAGCAGCAAGTTAAAAAGAAATTATAAATAAAGTTTTATGCTTTCCAATTGTTTCATGAAACAGACTTAAGTTACCAGAAAGACTCCAAAAGTGAGGTGATGTATAGATTAGTCAAACATTATGAGAAAACTGGCATTTTTATTTTTCCTAAAGCTTATTCAGTTCAAGTTATAATATAAACCTAAGATTGCAGTGACCATTAAAAATCACTTAATAATGTTTTTAAGCATAGAAATCAGGGAGGCCTAAACCCAAGCCTTCCTTCTCCCTTAAAGGGACATATAAACCATTATTTAATATAAACCTAATTCTTATACTATGTGCTAAATGGAAAACTAAGACCAGAACTACAAATAAAAGCTGACCCCGATGCTATTTCAGATTTCAAAATAGAAATCAGTACAGCACATGATCCTAATCCTAAACATGATCCTAATTTTATCCTAAAGATGGTAAAAAATATTTACCTTAGCTTAATCAAACACTCTGCCTGAACTGTAGCATTAGCATGAAGAAAATCTATCAATATGATTGCTAAGAGTTGACAAGGGCTTGATGACACATAATCAATCAATCAACCCAGTTGCAAGGTGTTTTTTTCTGATATAAATATCAGTCAAACACACAATATTCACTGTAACATGGTCTAGGAATGCCATTCACTCTAGAAATCTATTCCTAACTCCAGAAGCCTAACTCTAATTTCACACATCAGTAGTATTTTCCCCCACCATTTCCTGACCAAAAATACCATTCACATTATAAAAAATTATAGGAAACTAATATTCTACAGAATTTTAGCTACAGATCATCCCAAAGGTGCTTTTTCAGGAGGCAACTGGACTTTCTTGTTTTTTCTTTTGAAGACGTTTCGCTTCTCATCCAAGAAGCTCTTCAGCTCTGACAGGATAGTGGGGAATGGAAGGATTTGGGATGAACACCCAATTTGGGATGAACACCTTTGAATGGTTTGGGATAGGAATGGATTTCCAGAGGAAAAATTACAGACTACAGGAACCAGGAGCACTACTCTAAAAGGATGCAAATGACCAGCTGTCTGCAAGGAATATAAATCCTTTCATTCTCCCACTGTCAGAGCTGAAGAAGCTTCTTGGATGAGAAGCAAATCGTCTTCAAAAGAAAAAACAAGAAAGTCCAGTTGCTTCCTGAAAAAGCACTTTTGGGACAACCATGACCTGGATGACTGAGAATCTCTAGACGTTTAGCTACAGATGTCAAAAATGTCAAGTTCTAATTAATTTTACGCACATACCAGAAGCACTTTTTCCTAGCTCTATTACCTATTTACATAAATATGGCCATTGCAACAATTAGAGACCACCACTATCCATTAAAAAAAAAACTTACACTGTCCATCACATCACACGGTCCTCAAGAAAACCTAACTATAACTCTAATGTCCCTCAATTGCAAACAGAAATATTATTGTGCTATATACTCATATATAGATATATTCTGGATGGGCGCATAGACGGAGGCGACTGCTCTGTAGAATAGTGGAACTATTTAATATGAACACACAACGATAACCAGAACTTTACAAAACGTGAACTGAGGTAATTCTCTTAACAGCTTGCCTTTTATACTCGGCTGTCAAGTCGACAGCCAATCGTAGGCTTGGGTGTTCCCGCTTCTAGAGTGGCCCCTTGTGGTCATGTAATACATTACAACTATCCATTAAAAAAAAAACCTTACACTGTCCATCACATCACACGGTCCTCAAGAAAACCTAACTATTGCTCTAATGTCCCTCAATTGCAAACAAAAATATTATTATAAATATTAGCTGAATCCTGAATTTCTTTCCCACCAGTATGCCTGAAACATACAATTTTTGCATAAACTAAAGATGGTTGCTAAAAATTAAAAAGAAAATCTCCTTCAGACTGCCCCTCATATTTAATTTAAGAATGGATCTAAGGAATCCTAATCTGAACCCTAATTCAACCAGATGGCCATAGTTATTTTTCACCCAAAATGTTATTCCAGTAACTGGCCTTTGAGACAACTAGTTGCTGATATTGTCATGCAGGAAAGGAAAAGTGGCAAAGACAGAATTATAGTAGAACATGGAATGTTCCATAGAAATACTAGCATAGGAAAGCTGAACATAATCAAAGATAAAATTAATTGACTGCATGTTGACATTTTAGGCATCAGCGAATTAAAATGGATTGGAATTGGACCACGGGGGGGTTCTAACTTACCTTGCCTCTGGTTCACTTCCTCCCGCACTGCATGGTCGTGCCACGTGGGCACGCGTGCAAAGTGCACGGATACTCTGCGCATGCGCAGAAGCAAAAAATAGCAAAAAAAATGGTGGCATCCACAGACCGGCACCGACAGAACCGGCTCTGTGACATCACCACCGGTTTACTACCAGTTCTATAGAACCGTTTTGAACCGGGAGGAACCCACCTCTGAATTGGACACTCAGTCCAATCATACTTTTCATCTGATCATACTATTTACTATTCAGGACATGAAAAACAAAGAGGAAACAGTGTTGATTTAATGGATAGGGAAGATACAGCAATAATTGTCAATCAATTTAAAATAAAATTTATTTATGGTCCAAAACCATACAAGGACTGTATTTGGCTACAAAGCAATCAATGACTGAATAATATCAGATTTTTAAGAATCCTTTAATATGGCAATTATCCAACTTCATGCTCCAATCACTGATACAGAAAAGAAGATTAAGTATTATGGTCAAATTCAATTTGAAATCAAAGGAATATGCAAGCAAGTTGTATGTCTTTTGGTTGAACACCAAAATACCAAACCTGAAAATATTGAAGAAAATGTAAATGGATGTCATGGGGTAGGGAATTAAAATAAAAGAGGATGAGTTACCAGTTTTTGCCAATCCAATGATCATTTCATTGCTAATGCAGTGTTTAAACAGCCAAAATAGAACCCATTTGCATGACGTCATCAGAGGGAGTATATAGAAATCAAATTGATTATATTATTGATAGAAAGAAGTGGAAGAGCTCAATTATAACAGCAAAGACACAGCCAGGAGCTAACTGTGAAATAAATCATGAACTGCTTATCTGCAAAGTTCAAGTTAAGCTAAAACGACGATGAAATCCTATCAGTTTCCATGATATGATCTTGTCCATATAGCCACCATTTTCAAGGAAAACATCATTTTGATATTCTGAACTTCATTGATAGAAAGCCAGGAGAACCTGGAAGGAAATCCAGTAAATTGTTAAGAATGCCTCCTTCCTTGATAATATTTTTTTCATTGTTATTTTCTCTCTAAAAGGTAATAATGGCCTTTTGTAACTGGAGTGTGTCAGTCTGATCTCAAGGAAAATTTTAGGGGCGGCAAATTGGGGGCTACATGCCATATCCCAATTCTGGCAGACAGGGTAAAAGTTTGGCATGTTCTGAATATAAGAAATCGGGGATGGATATATTTCGAGGTGTCCAAAAGATTTTTTTTCTTAAAACTTTTTTTTGGGTGGGGGACAATTCTAGTTCTTCTGCCAATATTCTAGAAGTGAGCTAAAACTAAAAATCTGAAGTTAATGAACAAGAGAAAGGAAATTACATTATTAGGTGCAGGGATAGAAACATATACAGTACATATGATTTTTTTTTTCTGAATGTGTTTTTTTCAACAAGCTCACTTTCCATATCGCCCCAACCAGATGCACTCTCTTCCATTCAACAAGGCCAACGTGCAGAACCTTAGCCTGGAAAACGTGGTACTTCCTTGTCCTAGAAACTCCAAGGTAAGCTTGATCTATTACTTAGCAAAGAACTGCTCAGACAGAAGAAACATGCAGCTTGGTGGAATTTTATTTTCATTTCATCTAACTGTCTCTGGGTTGATGGCTGCTGTGATGTCATTTGGCCAATAGCAACAGTAGAGTTCCAAGATAACTTGAGAGAAAGTGTCATGAGTGTAGTTCCTGGATTATTATTTTTTTGCTAACTTCCCCTCCCCCACTTCAAGAAAGTCATTACAAAATTGTCAGGCTCCCCTACAAGATCAACAAGTGATTACTGTCAATGAAAATACTGATGGAACCATCCTTTTTTATGAGTTTTACAATACATTTTCTCTCCCAGTCCTGAGTTCTTAAACTAAGAGTTTATTGGAGTCACAGGGAAACTAATCTGCCACCTTGTCATATGCAACCACTGAATTTATCAACATGCAACAAGTATACTGAAATGCAATTTTCTTCCCAGTCATTATTTATATTCCTTTCTTGACTTCCAGGTCATTGCTCTTCCTATTTCTTGTCAAATGGGAATCACTTGCCGTGTCCTGTAGAAACTAAGGTAAGGAAGATATATTATTTCTAAAAGGTAACATCTCATCTTTTCTCTCTTTGTAATGAACTCCAAACTGAGCCTGCTAAAATCATCCATTGTAAAAGTGTTATGCACTCTGTATCTGGTTTCAAGTTATGATAAATACCTATCAATGGCTTCAGTGCAACAGAAATTTATTTAAGGGCCACATCTTAATGAAAGGGTTTTTTTTAAAAAAAAATTAAGTTCTCCTGCCAAATATGATAAATTGCCTCCGTCTGAAAAGCAAAAAAATATTGTGCTTTAATAAACAATATTTAAGTATTGGAGGGTCACTGAAACTCTGTTTCATATCAGGGCCATACAGTAGTTATAGATATTTTGACCACATGTGGTTCATTGATGTATCCATTTTTGTCTATAGCTCAAAGGTATTTTACCTTTTTATTTAACTTTGTAATTTATACAAAGTAATTCTATAACCATCCTGAATATAGCTTTCCTCTAACAGCTTTCCCATAAATACACACCATTCACCAATGTATACTGTCATGATATAATTTTTGCAAATCAGTACTATTTTTTGCAAACTGCTCCATAAAAATAATAGATGTCAGCAGCATGTATTATCTGCTGGCAGTTGCACTTCAGTGACATTTTACAGCAGGGGTCCTCAAACTTGGCAACTTTAAGACTTGTGGACTTCAACTCCCAGAATTATGGGAGTTGAAGTCCACAAGTCTTAAAGTTGCCAAGTTTGAAGACCTCTGTTTTACAGGTACATTTGATCCTGGATATGCCCTTTTTAAGGTGATGGAACCCCCTCTAACAGGCTGCTGAAATCCATTTCACAATAGTTGAGAATCCATAGTTTTTTGCCACTTTCAGGATGGAAGCAACACATATATATAAGCCCCAGAATAGAATAGTGCATCCTTATAGGTACCAACAGAAAATTTGCTTCAGGGCATATACAGTACATAAGAGTTCTCATGTACTGTAGTTCTCAAAGATGATTCCAGGGTCAATTCACAGGAGAGAAAAAAATGGGGAAAAATGAATGTTTCTCAAAACTATCCAATCAATATGCCTATGGACTTGACAGACTGTTATGGAAAAGAAGTTATGCCTTTCCCTCTTGCCTAAGGGTGACAATTTCAGGTGCTTACTTTTCGTTGCATTCAAAGATGCTGCTCCTGAGGGGGGCGTGGCCAACGTCTCGGCGCCACGGACGTTTCCCTTGGGACCTCCGAGGGAAACGCCGAATTTCCAGTTGTTCGGGGACCCGGAGGCATTTGGAACCGGGTCGGAGCCACCCTGGAGGGGTGGTGAAGAGGGGAGGCACAGGTCGGTGGTCGGGGGGATCAGCAAACCCTCCAGGAAGCCGGCACCAGCCTCCCAACCAGCAGCTGTGAAAAGGCAACTCGTTGCCATTAGCTGAGACAGCCACAATGGAACGATTGAAATAAAGAGTTTGTGGATTGCCTGGGTGAAAAGATCTAAGCGTTTGTGCAGGAGCTGTGTGGAAGTAAAGTACTGAAGCTGGGTGAGTGTGGCCAATTTAAAGATAAAAGAAGATTTAAAATGAGACAGTAAAAGATATCCCAGAGCGGAACTAGCGGCTATCTAGCAATTGGGAATACCATAGAGAGAATTGGATAAATGGAGATTAAAGCCCAAGAAGATTGCTGATGTTTTTGCAATTGGACTTGGTGAAAATTAAAGAAATTTGAAAAAGAATAATGAATTTGAAGAAAATATCACATATGTGGATTTAAAGCATTTTGGAGAGTTCTGTTAAATAACTGGTTTGTTATATCGGGAATCTGGCAGCGCCATCTGCTGGTTGAAAGAAAATATTATAACAGCTTGTGGAAAGACAGGGAAAAAAAAAGGAAAAAAACTTGCTGGCAGCTGGGGGGGGTGACC
>QLTV01000601.1:4194791-4211392 GCA_003457575.1 Thermophis baileyi | reverse complement strand
AAGAAAGAAGTGAGGAACATGTTGTCCTGCTGATTGTTTCATCAAGACTATCAAATTAAATTTAAATTCTTTAATATTGAGGATAAGTTAAAATAAGAGAAATTGAGTAATAAAGGTGAAAGGGGGACTTGAAAAGGTAAAAGAGATTAGCAATTAAGGTCATTTAGAGATGACTGAATAAAAATAAAATGAGTAAAGATAAAAATTAAGGAAAGGGAGGAGTATGGCCCAAAACTAAAAACACAAAAAGGATGGATTTGAAGGATAAATGAAATGAGGTACAAGAGATAATGAACATGTATGGAAGATAAGTAACAGCGATCAAATCGTAAGAAAGTGGAAAATTAAAGGTGGTGGACCCAGGCGACAAAAATAGGTGGCAAAGGAGGCAGCATTAGGACAGTAGCAAATATACCTAGAAAAATATAATATATGTAGAAATATGGATATGGAGAAAATATAAGTTTAAGAGTAGCACCGATGATTAAATGAAGTTAGGGATTTGAGTTACCCGTCTGTTAAACATGAAATGGATTATGATTAGATTTATTCAGGGAAAGAACAATTGGGAGGAAGAGGAAGTAGAGAAGGAAGGGGAGAGAAGGAGAGGAGGGAAGTAGGAAAGAGGGAGAGAAGAAGAAAGAAGGTAGAGGGAAGAGAGGGAGATAGAAGGAGGGGAGTAATATGAAATATTGGAGGGAAACAGACGGGCGATAAAAGTACAAAGGGTGCAAAATTAGGATGTTTGTTTATGGACTATTGGATAGAAATGTATAATTATATATATTTCGATATGAGTTATGGTATATGGATGGATGTTTATGTGAAGATGGTGAAAAAAAAATTTTTTTTTTTAAAAAGATGCTGCTCCTGTGAGGGTTTTGAAATGCTTGGCTGCATTTACAATTATACAGGATGAGCCTAGTGGAAATGGGCTCAACAGATCCTGGTCTCCAGATCACATCATTAGAGAAAAGCAACTACCAAATAGTCCTGGTTCATTCAAAGCTGCAGTATTATTTCCTTAGCTACATGTGGAACAGAAAACCACGTCCCTTTCTGCTTCTTCTAAGCCATTTTACCAATAATCTCCTTAAGAAAGAATAAAAAATATTTGGCAAGTTTGGAAGCTTCCAGAAAACCTCAATGACGTTTCTTGTCTCCTGTTTCATATCTCTACAGTTTCAGAGTATAAGTTGAAGAGAACCTTCTTTGTAGACTCCTGGATTGTTTAGCAGTTTATCTTTAGTCTGATTTTAGGACTATTCTTATTCCTTATCAGAATGCTGGAAGAGAGCTTCAGCTTACAACATTTACCCATTCAGTTGAGAGGACATCTCTATAACATACAAAATAATATGTACAGTATTTTGAATCCTGAATGTGAAACCTTACAATGTTTAGTGTAAGGCTCTGTTAAGGCACAGAGTTCTAGATGAACTTGTAGTGGGGAGGATCTTGACCCCAGCTCTGACACCAGGTTGTGGGTTAACACTTGTAAAGGTGTTAAGTTCTTTGCTGAGACAACATTTTCCTGGAGACATTTTAACTTGGTCTGAGAGAGTACCAACCTCATGGCTAATTAGAAGCTGCACAATATCACATTTTAAGTTTGAATTAATATCTACATCTTGACCAAACATATTTGCCTGATCCAATCTTGTCTGCCTTGACCAGAATTTATGCCCTTAACTTGACTTCATTGGGTACATCCATATTCCAGAATGAAACATCAAGAGAATAGGCCAACATATGGAATTATATTTGAAAGAGTTGTGAGAAGATGGTATGCAAAAAGGTATGTTTTTCTATAGGGCTCTAACCTGAAGACCTTTTATTTTGTTTAATTTTTCTGTAATTAACATATACTAATTGTCAATGCAAGACTGCATAGAAAACAATAACTACTGTATATTGAGTTTGCAGTTCAGCAGAAAGTGAACAAATAAACTGAAGAAAAAAAGAGAATTCCTATAAATAATAGAAAGTGTATCTTTAATTTCTGACAAAGCCACATGGGAGCTGCTTCTGAATTTGGAGATTCCTTGGAGATTCCTTCATGTTCTAAGTGATCTTTCTTACTTTACCTGGGATAGAGATTAATACTAAGCCACCATGCAAGTATTAAATCTTTTCTAGACAAATATAGTCAATTGGATTTGGAAAATTCATGAGCTAAATGTTCAGGATTTGGTGAAAATATATATATATATTTGGGCCAAGAAGGAAAAATTGAATTTATTGCCAGAGGAGAAAAAAATAAAGCTCCAATGAAATCTCAGCTAGACAGAAGAAATATACCAAAAAGGAAAATTAACCAAAATATAGATAAGGAATGTTCTCAGGCTTCCAAGGCTCCCCTTCACTTCTCATAGATATTCTTGATTTACTTTGCTCAAAAGGCTTTTTTCCCCCTTCAATAATATCAAGTGGACCATCTGTTTTTATATCTCCTCCTTAGATTTTTACCCTCAAGCTTCAGAATGGATGTACATAGGATTTGGTCTGTTCTGGATGTACATGCATTTAAGTAATTTTCTCTTCATCTTAGATCATAATAACTTTTGTTTTCCTCAGAAATAGCTGGGACAAAAACCTTAGATTGGGCTTTCATTCCTCTTCTCCCAAAATCCGAATTTCTCTCCTTTAAAATGTTATGGTTTCGTACAAATAAAATAGAAAAGGCTCTAGGTTAATTCAGTAGCATTGATGATTGGTAGGTTAAACCAATAAGGATTCTAGTAAAGGATCTTTCTTGGGTTAAAAAAAAATTGTTTTCCTAACTCTTTTTCTGATAAGTAATTGGCTCTTGGCTCAGTTCTACCCCTGGAATATTCTTTGAAACTTAACATTTTGTTTCAAAAGCTTCAATTTTACGGATGTTGGTGTTGCTAAAATATATCTTGACAGATATAAGGGTATTATTTTAAGTTGCTTCCCTTGAAATATGTATAGTTCTTTTATTTTGGTGGGGTCTGTGGTTTGTTTATTGTAATAGCTTTATATCTGATTACATAGAATAATAACTGCAAATCTACATGCAATGTAAATTCAGAATAATATAGGTTTTGCAAACTTTGTGGCAGATGGGCAATTATGCAAAATTCTATATGCCAGGGGTCCACAAACGAGTCGAGCTGCGCATGTGTGTGCCGGCCCGCCACTTGCACAAGGGCTGTATGCATGTGCGTGTGCACGCCGGCCTCCTGCTTACACAGTCCAGTTCCCCTCTCCCCACTCCCCAGCAGGGCTGCCATGCTGCAAAGGTTGGGGACTGCTATTGTATGCCATCAGAATCTCCACTTCTATATTTGCTTCATTCTCTTCTCTCTCTCTCTCTCTGTCTCTGTCTCTCTCTCTCTCTCTGTCTCTCTCTGTCTCTGTCTCTCTCTGTCTCTCTCTCTGTCTGTCTGTCTCTGTCTGTCTCTCTCTCTGTCTCTGTCTCTCTCTGTCTCTGTCTCTCTCTCTCTCTGTCTCTCTCTCTCTCTGTCTCTCTCTCTCTCTCTCTCTCTCTCTCTCTCTCTCTCTCTCTCTCTCTCTCTCTCTCTCTCTCTCTCTGTCTTTCTCTCTCTCTCTCTCTCTCTCTCTCTCTCTCAAAAAAAAAAAGAAAGAAAGAAAAGTTTTGCAAACATGTATCAAAAACTCATAACAGCCAGTTAAGTCATCAGGCTACGAAGTAGGAGACTGTGAATTCTAGTTTTTATTTATTTTATTTATTATTAAATGTATATGGCACCCATCTTGCTGTCCACCTTAGGCATACACCAATCACTTTCTTTCAACCCTAGGAAGGAAGCAACAGCAAACCATTTCTGAAAAACCTTGTCAAGAAAATGGCAGGGACTTGTCCAGGTAGTCTCTGAGATTCTGATACAATTCAGTGTGGGTAAAAAATGAAGAATCTAGTTGCATTTCAGTAACAAATAAATTAGAGCTTCATTTGAAATTAAAATGCTGGCACCTGGTTTTTGATAGTTGCTGGCCTTTTCTGAAAAATAGCAGAATCAGAGAATACTGAGCAAAAGCTGTTTATTTTCTTTAAAGAGGAACATAAGTAGGAAGGTAATGAGCAAAAGCCTTTTTAGCAGCTGGCACTGACATAACCTGAAGCAAGAAATAATTCTTAGCATCCAAAGCTCAAACACTGCAAGGCAAATGTTCTAAGTTGTGCTTCCTTTATGAATATGAAATTTTTAACCACCTGAACTTTAAGGCCTTTTGTCAGTAAAAAAAAAAAATCTATTGGTGTAAATTTGGTTGCTTTGATAGGATAGAATGAGGCCTGCTGTGACCTCTTGATACCTTGGAAGATACAAACTTGTATTATTTTGTGCACGCATGGTCCAGTTCAATGCAACTTAGCCTCAATTAACTGCCCTCAGTGGATATGTGTGCCTGGGTTCTCACTTTGTTTTTTATTTAGTTAGTTAGTTCTCAAAATACTTACATATGCAAAAAAGAGAGTGTGTCGGTCACTAAAACCCTTTGAAAAAAAAGAGAAATTTCTTATGAGCTGTCCACTTTCAGAACCAGTTTAATCTCAAGCAAAGTGATAAGATCCTAAGAATTTTATAAAAACATCATATTTTGTTCCAGAGGGAAGGATTTAGAGAATTGTGCTTCCCCAGAGATGCAAATAATTGACTTAACTTTAAACTTGTACCTGTATTTTCATACTGATCGGAACAAATTTGCCTGGAACACAACAGTTCTTCATGTAGGAGAAAGCAATTTTAATATGACCCAAAGAGTCTTCCATGAGTCAAAAGGCAGCCAGAATGGGAATAAAAATTAACTATTAAACAAAAATATTGCTGTTGAGGCCAGTGAGCCAGGTTGGCCTGGTAGTTAAAGCACTGGGCTAGAAACCAGGAGACTTGATGAGTTCTTGTCCCACTTTATGTCTGAAGCCATCTGGGTGACCTTGAGGCAGTCATTCTCTCTCATCTCAATCCAGTCCTAGACTGGTTGTTGGGGGGGGGGATAGGAGGAAGAAGGAGTATTAGGTCTATTAACCACTTTGGATTATTTATAAAAACAATAAAGGTGATGATAGATGATAGATAGATGGATGGATGGATGGATGGATGGATGGATGGATAGATAGATAGATAGATAGATAGATAGATAGATAGATAGATAGATAGATAGATAGATAGATAGATAGATAGATAGATAGATAGATAGATAGATAGATAGATATAGATAGATAGATAGATAGATAGATAGATAGATAGATAGATAGATAGATAGATAGATAGATAGATAAATAAATAAATAAATCTCTAAAGAAACAGTGCCATCTTGAAGTTCTCCATCTGAAAGAAAAACCCATTCTTGCAATCTGCATAGTCAATGTTTAGATTCACTGAATCTCACCTAGACCTTATCTTGGCCAATTAGGACTCAGCAGAATATTATTAGGAATTTGGAAATGGAATTTATTTTCCATACCATGTTTCTTGCTTATCACTTTTACTCAGATAACAAAAAATTGATTAAAAGCAGATTGAAATTGCTTTTAAGGTCCAATTAAGAATTAAATCAAAACAAAGAAGGGACCACATTATAACGAGTTCATTTTTTTCACTATGAATTATGTCAAATGGTTAGTATATTTCTGTTATATAAGCAGAAGAAAATTACAAATGTGTTTCAAATATTATCAGACTTTACAGCCTACATGGCAAGTAGTGAAGATTACTGGAAGGTACACATAGAAGCAATAGGAAGTCCCTGGCTTTCCCTTCCTTCTCTGTTTCTTTGACTTGCTGAGATTTAGTATTCAGACTAATAAGGAACAAAAATGGGTCATTTGGTGGATCCCTTGCAAAAAAGAGGAGAATGAGATGAAAAATAAACAGTTGTTCACTCTGCACTGTAAGGATGTTTAATGAGCCCTAAGTGCAACTATTTCTAAAGTACAATTCAATACATATCTCCTCAGATGTAAATTCCGGTGAATTTGGTTGGTTTGATGGGTATAAAATTGCATCCTCCATCTGTATGCAATTTATAATTTATTACAATTGTCTTCCAATTTAACTGTTTTATTTAAAAGAAGTTTCTAATTTTTCTCATGTGAATTTTTTTCCTGTATATGTATTGTTAACAGGGCAGGATAATAGGATGGAAATTCCAAATGATGTTTAAAGACTTACAGTCTAACAAATTCATCAGAAAACTTTGCTTTTGTGCTTTCTTCCTCCAGTGGGAACAGGATCAGACCATATCTCTGCTGCCATTCTATCAGTATAAATCTGGGCCTCCTGTGGCAAAATCAAGGGTACCAAATGGAGAGAATATATAGATTGTGGACTCATTAGTTCTGTTTGGGTAGTCTCAATATACACACTTCTTTCAGTTTGATGGCTTTAAACAACATTACTTTAGACAAAGCTCATACAGAATAGGGGCAGTGGTGGGATTCAAAATTTTTTACTACTGGTTCTGTGGGTGTGGCTTGGTGGGCATGGCGTGGCTTGGTGGGTGTGGCTTGGTGGGCGTAGCAGGTGAAGGATACTGTAAAATCTTCATTCCCTCCCCACTCCAGGGGAAGGTTACTGCAAAATTCCCATTTCCTCCCGATCAGCTGGGACTCGGGAGGCAGAAAATAGATGGGAGCGGGGCCAGTCAGAGGTGGTATTTACTGGTTCTCCGAACTACTCAAAATTTCTGCTACTGGTTCTCCAGAACTGGTCAGAACCTGCTGAAACCCACCTCTGAATAGGGGGGGGGACCCTGAAGAAGTCAGTTGTGGTCCAGAGACTTGCACATTCTTCTCTGGCAATGATACATACATATAAGAATAAAATGATATATCATTTTATTCTTAAGGTTAAACTAAATATGATGTCAAACATCCATTTGCCACTAAAAACAGTTAAAACTGCATATTTAGCTTTCAGACTTTCAGCATCTTATGCTCTATGAGAGCTTCCTGGTTTCCTTGCTCTCCATCATCAACATGCAAAGAGAAGAGAAGAAATGCAGAAAGCTGCCTCTCTAAATCTACTCACATAACCTCAGCAGAAAAGTTATCACCATATTCTGTTTCAATTGAAGTAGGCAGATTCTTGTACAGAGACTGGAGACAAACTTTTAATATCAAGTGACTAAAGCTGCAGAAGCTGCCATATATCCCTATCTTTCTCAGCCATCTTAAAATAACACATTATCCTGATACTGAATATTTTCGCTATTCACGCCTGACTTTTATGGAGCTCAAACATCTTTCTTATCTCATCTCAAAAAGTCTCTCATTTCTCATTCTGCATTGTACTTAAGGTTTCTTTTTTTCTAGTGGTCCTAGACAAACTGGGTTAGATTGCCACTGTTGTATTTTATCTTAAAGTTCTGAAAACCAATCTAAATGAAATGGGATGCGTACAATGTTAAATAATGGCAATTACAGGAAAGCCACACAATTGCTGAGTGTTCAAATTATTTAACTATTTACTTTCTTAACATGATTACCACAGAAATAGAATATGTCAGGAGTGGACAGTCTAAGGCTCTGAGCCTATACGTGATTCTGAAAATAAGAAATGCACATAAACTTTAATGCATATATCTTCAAACAAATATTTTCCTAAACTTGTGTTCATAATAAGCCCCACCTTATTTTGCATTGTCACACCAACCTCTTCTAAGACATGCAGCCTTGGACATGAAGATTTTCCTTATCCCATATTCAAATACAAGTAGCCCTTGTTTAGTGATTGCCTTGTACAGTGACCATTTGCTGTGATATGACAATGATAATTTGCAATCAATCCTCACATTTACAATCTTTGCAAGTTTGTAAAGCAAAAGAACGAGGAAAGAAAATCATAAGCTTAGCGACCCCAGTCTCAATTTTGGTCGACAAACAATACCTGTATAAAGCTCTAAAGGATTCTTTTCAGTAGCAATATGGTACAATTTTCAGGGGTCAAATGAATGCTTGTCGTAATCACATACTGACACACTGAAGTCCAAGTGTCTTTCATCAATTCTGGCTTGATTCCCTATTCTTCATTTTCATTGTACCACTTTTTTATCTTCTGCCACATAAAAACGGTGTTTTGAACCATTCTCTTGTTTTTCACTTGGCTTTATAACTGCTGATATTGCTGGGTTTTTGGATTCTGTCCCCATAAATACTGAAGAAACAGAAACCTCTACATTTATGTCCATGGCTATATTTCGACTTTCAGGATACTGAACAGTCAGAGCTAAATGATGTTCACAATGTTAGTCCAAGACACTGACATACATCATGGTTTCTTGGACTTTGTAGCCTTGGATAAGGAAAAAAAAATACAATTGTTTCATTTAATGCCCTTTTGCGGGTGCCCCAATCCCATGATTGGGTCACTGAAAATCAGCAGTAAAATCTCAAATGTCCAGCAATGCATCTTTAATTTTTTTTTTTTATGCAGGAGACTCCTGGGAAGCACACTACTCACTTCCCTATCCCACCTGAAATTTTGCCAACAAAATCCAATGTTTTGTTGCTGAAAAGCATCATTCACAGCAGCAGAAAGGGTTGCTCAGGAAAGAATAGAGGTGATTTCTCTCCCATTTCCATTCCTACCCTTAGTGACATCCCAGCATATTTACATGGCCTCAAAAGTTGGATCTACCCCTGGCCTGCACATTGTCATGATGGGTCTTTGCGGCACTCTCAAGTTAGTGTAGCCTCATTGTGTTTTATAAATGTTAGTATTACTGATATCATTTTATAGTTAGCTGTCTTATTCATTGTAAAATTTAATTGTAATTTTAAATGAATCTTTTGTGTTTTAATATGTCTACTCTATAATTTTATCTTAATAATTCTATCTTTACCTTATTTTATTATATCAATATGACGTTTTTATTTTTATTTCTATTTTAATGTAATGGTTATGTTATTAGTTATATGCTGATCTAGAACCAAAATAAAACTGATGTCAACTCTCAAAGCTTTCAAGTTCCCATAAGACGGAGGGGAGGAGAGCTGACGGAGTGGCTGATTGTACTAACTGAAACTACATTCCACAAATGTTTATTTCACTGATTGTGTCCTAGGTTACCGGAGTCAGAAGGAGGGGTGTGGGGTTCACAGCCTGCCAATGTGGTTCATTGGAGAATGTGATTTATGACATGTCCAATGAGAAGGGGGGAAACAGGGTCATGAGGGCATGTAGCCTCCGTGAGCTCAGTTCTGATTGCATCGGAGTATTGCCAAAATGTCGCTCCTAATAAATCTTTATATTTCTTTTGGAGTTTGGCTCGTGGCTCATGAATTAATTAGGGCATCTTTCGGAAATTTCACAACTGACTGTTTGAAAGTTGGGGTATTGGGTATGATCTGGCATACATTACCTTTTCCTGAATAAAAGAAGTATCTGCAATCAGCTAATTGTGCATTCAGTTTTCTACTCAAAAGCACAGTCATTTCACTAGATGTTATAATTTCACTATGAATCATTGCACTTTGATAGTACAATAACTGTGAAACAGCATGTATGACTCCTTTTTCCTTGTTTTAATGTGAATCTCATGATAATTTTCTCAAACTCATTGCTTTTCCAGGACAATTAACTGTAAGAGCCTTCATGTAAGAGCTACATGTGGCTTCTCCGGAAAGCCCTAGCAGATGCTTTGTATAACCCAATTAAATTCATGTGCATTACATGAGGCTATTAATTATACAATCTGGTGGCATAATATGACACAATCTCTTACATCAGCTGACAGGGAATTCAATAAATGGGGCAAGGGGAAGTTGCAATTGTTTCAGTACATACTACTTCAGATACAAGGAATAATCTAAACTGAACCATTTCCCATGAAGCTGCATTAAATATCCCATCCCATTTTTCTTATCATTCTCCCATAGTATTTCACACTTTAACTTCACTGGAGTGTTTAGGAGTCTCTTGTTTACTGATTTTCTCCCAGTTTTGATTACTACGTAACTTCTGCATGAAATTCTAAATAATATTTGCTCTGGAATGTGGATCAGAGGATTTTTTAAAAATTTTCATTTATATTATTTTGTCATGACTTGCTTTTGGATTTCTTTTTGGCTAGGCATTGTAGAAATAGGATGCTGAGAAAACCTTTGTGGTCTTGTCCAGCAAGATTTTTATTATGGTCTTTTGTTTTTACAAATGTTTACAACTGAATTAAATATAAATCCATAGAGAATGACATTTGCTATAAGTATATTCAGATATCTTTATATATGTTGGCTATGGATGCGAACATTGTAATTCTGTACTATGGCACCGCACTGCCGACAACCGAAACAACAACTTTTCTAACTATCCACTTTTTATTTGAATAAGAGAACTTATAAAGAATCCCTCGAAGTCACCTTTAGTAAAAAGAAATATAACAGTGGTTTTCATTCAACGTTATTCCTTCTTTTCCTCCGTCTCCTTCTCCTCCTCCTCCTCCTCCTCCTCCTCCTTCTCCTTGTCCAGAGGTTAATTCTTCCATTCTTTGTACTAAGGAGCCACCAACAGTGAAATAGACTATTGGATAGAACAAAATATTTTTTTTTCTTAATGTACTTGCAGGCAAAGTCATCAACTGATGCCCACCTGAATTGTGAATTGTGCTTTCAAAAGTTAAGTGGGAGAACAGCAGCCCTAGAAATAAACTATCTCACAAATTGTAATTGCTTGTAGCCTGTGCTATATAATCTCAGAATGAGACTGTAGACCTGTGGAAAAAAATTGTTGTAAAATATGTCTTAATTTTTATGTTATCCATACAAAGTAATATAGTAGGAAGGCCAGGAAATTGACTTAAACAGTTTTAATTGGAAGAAAAGATTTAAATTAAAATACAGCTGATGGCAGTAGCAATGAAAACAAAGAAAAGAAAAACTTATGATACACATGCTTCTGAAATAGCACATTTTCTCTTGACTTTTCTTTTCTTTTTCTTTCTTAAACAGTTTCCCTTCTACAGATTTCAATCAAAAGGAAATGATGGCCATCCTCATCATGTTTTTACTCTTTCCATTCCTCTTTTTTTTTAAAGAGCCGAGGTGGCGCAGTGGTTAGAGTGTAGCACTGCAGGCTACTTCAGCTGACTGCTAGCTGCAGTTCGGCGGTTCAAATCTCACCGGCTCAAGGTTGACTCAGCCTTCCATCCTTCTGAGGTGGGTAAAATGAGGACCCAGATTGTTGGGGGCAATATGCTAACTCTGTAAACCGCTTAGAGAGGGCTGTAAAGCACTATGAAGTGGTATATAAGTCTAACTGCTATTGCTATTGCTATTGCTATTAAATTACTTTAATACAACAAAGAAATTAAGAAAAATATAATACATGTGATAACCATGTGTTATAATATTATTTTTTAAACAAGAAAAATGGGAGTAGAAATTCTGAAATTTATGTTATAAACAGAGAAACACCAAACTTTGACCAAATTGCTCCTGGCCTCTTTGTCAAACATATCAAAGAAAATGAAAAATAAATATAAATAAATAAAAATATATTTAAAATATTGACAAACAGGATAGATCAGTAAGTGACTGAAGTAAAATATACATTTAAGTTACACTATGGAGTAATATCTATTTGCACTAACAAAAAGTATATAGCTAATGTACTGCATGTATTGCTAATATAGTCAAGAACCAGTAGCATAGTCTGAATCATATTAATAATCCTATGAATTTCAGTCCCACTAAAAATAGTAGGACATTGCCCAAACCAAGAGAGTTATATTTCTAATTTGGGATTGAAGCACAGCTGAACACTTTTCTGAATCTTCAGACAGTTGAAATGTTTTTCTCTGTCCTCAGGATGGTAAAATATAGCAACCTCCAGATGCAGTAAAAAAGGTAGTAACAATATAGAGATCTATATGAAATATAAATGTTAGCACGATCTTTTCTTAGAAGGAAGAAATAGGTTCTTAAAATAATCTTCAGGAACCTCCACAAAGTCAATATCTTCTAGATATTGTAAGTAAGAAATCCTAATGTACTTTCCCCAATAATCCCTTTGACCTGATTCCAAACCATAGTGAGATAGCTCTTCTTCCCGATTGTGTAACATATTTCTGCAAGAAATAGAATTAGTGCTTGAATGCTTCACTGTCACTGATTAGACCCAAGAGGAAGTCTTACTTAAAATGAAGAAAAAGGTCCAGTTATGATTAATCAATTCACAGGACAACAGAATGAGAAGGAGGAGCTGAAATTATGCATATATTTTTCCAGGATCTTCTGAGTCTTTATGAAGTAACAATTGCTAGCTCTGCTGTTATGAGAGCTGTCTAGGTTAATATTTCTAAAAGACATCCATAATCTTAAAAGGTCATTGCTTTGTTTACAAGTCTTTGGCTTTTACGAGGAAGTGATGATTAGACTGAATTGCAAAAGAGACCCCTGAGAGGTAACTTCTGATTTGCAAGGATCTAGTGGGGAAATGAAGCTGCCTATTCAGATTCTTTTCCAAGGTCAAAATTATCGGACACCATGATACATCTATTTACACACATAACAAAATGATTTGGCTTTAAAAAAAATATTATCTTTTTTTCCAGTATATTAAAACTGGAATCGCAAACAGTATGGCAAAGAAACTTTAGAAGGCCTTTCCTTCTCCTTTCCCTATTATGAATTTATTATTTTTACCAATATAACTTTCACTTCTCCAACACTGAAAAATTAAATTTAGAAAATGTTTACTATTGTGCCAAAATGAATTGTCTCTAGAAGTAAATGTTACAGTTTAAACATCATTGCTTTGGGTCTACCCGGCACACTTAGAATTCTCATCTCTCTTCTGGTCTGAGTAAATTGGAAGTTAACAGGCATGAAATCATTGGGGCTCATTTTAAAGCACTTTTTTGGACCTCAAGTGCTGTGAGGTTTGGGTGTATATTTGAAACAGGGGTCCTATACTCCTTCTAACATTAGAATTGTCCTCTTCCCCAGATGCAAACTAATGCCCAAACTGACAGCCTTTAGACCATCTGCTTTTTCTAGGAATCAGAGAGTTCATTAATGAGCATGCCTAATTCTGTTTCTAGCTCCTATTTTCAAATGAAATGGTATGGGAATTGAGGAAAATAAATATTCTGCTTACTCTGTGAATAGCCCAGCAGGCACTTGGGGGCTATATTTTAGTTCAATTTCCTATCAAATAGAGAATTCAATGGATCAGTTGTCATTAAAAGCAAGCTGAGCAAGCTGCTGCCTTATTATCTTCTTTTTGCTCAGCTAAAACCACGATACAACTTTTGCTGACATGTCTTTTTCATTTACTTATAACTACCGGCATGTTATTTACAATTAGCTTTCCTTGATCATTACTCCTTATAATATGTCTATATATGTGTATCAGGAATTCTGACCTTTCATATTTCTCTCATCTATCCTATCCTATCCTATCCTATCCTATCCTATCCTATCCTATCCTATCCTATCCTATCCTATCTATCTATCTATCTATCTATCTATCTATCTATCTATCTATCTATCTATCTATCTATCTATCTATCTATCTATCATCTATCTATTCATATATCCATATATCCATCCATCAATCCATCATCACAGCATTACTTTTTCCAAGGTTAAATTGTATTTTGGATCTTATTGTGATATATTTTCTTCCTTCATGGATTAATAATGTCTAGAAATGTATTGGTCAGTTGAAAAGTTGACCGTAACCTTTTCCTAATACACATTGGCTAGGGCTATAGTAAAATCTCCACATATAACTCCTGAGGAAGTAATCATATTGTTTTTGGTATTAAAATATCTATAAAATATATTTTAAAAAATAATCCTGTTGACTGTAATGAAGTTTTGTCTTTGGTAAGAATTGCCAATGAGATAATATAATCTCAAAGATTATATAAAATAGCAAAGTCTTCTTTGGAAAGATATTTTTAATCATCATTGGCTTCTTAACTTCTCTCCCATAGCTGCCATAACTTCTTTACAGGACAATAAAATAATATAGAATTAACTGTATTATAATTATACATAATTAAATACAATTGTATTATTAATTCTTATTAATCAATTGCTAGTGCCATTAGTGCCTAATTTTTTCTTGTTTACTCGTGCTCAATGTTAGCCTTTCTACATAGGTGACAAGTACAAAATGTGATGAAGCAAAAATAGCTTCTGATGTGTGTTCTGATTGTTGTCATGAAATCCATCCAGGCCTTATGTTTGCAAGGAAATAAGTCACACATGGTTTGCATTGTGCTATTGCAATTCATCTTTTATTGTCTGTCTACTTTGTAGATGTGTTTGTGTTGCTACCATTTAGATGTATGTTTTTATACTATAGATAATGACTGAAAAAAGCATTAAAAGGCAAAAAAAGAGAGGAAACATATTTATGTTATGAAGTTTATGTGAGATTTTTTTTCTTCTTCCATTCAATTGGGTCTGATTCTCGGAGACTGCTTGGACAAGTTCCTACAGTTTTCTTGGCAAGATTTTTCAGAAGTGATTTGCCATTGCCTCCTTCCTAGAGTTGAGAAAAAGTGACTGGCCCAGGTCACCCAGCTGACTTCAAGCCTAAAGCAAGACTAGAACCGACAGTCTCTTGCTTTCTAATTTGATGCCTGAACCACTGTACCATAATGGCCCTCAATATGTAAAATAACTATTATAAAATCCAATACATTTAGCAAAGAGAACTGGAGATATCATTACAAATGTTCTCAGTAATGACACTTTTATTCCAGAATGCTCTCCTTAAATTTGTTGGGCAACCTAAAGTAGATTTTTTAATATTAAAATATACTATAAAATTACTGACTTTATGGATTTGTTATTTCTTTATCACATTTAAATGTCTGTAAAGTAACATCTAAAATAGTGGAAATAGTGATACGCAAGCATATTAAAAAGGAGGCTCCTGTTAAAAATGCATTATTTATTTATTTTATTTTATTTATTTATTGAATTTATATTGCCGCCTATTCGCCCATGGAGACTCAAGGCGGCTTACAGAATAAAAACCACATTTAAAACAATAAAAACTAACAAATTATGTGTATTCAATTCCATTCTTTTATCTATTTCTATCTTTGTTATAATATTTGGAGCTCTCCTCTTCTTTTTTTTTATTAGTAATAACAGTCTGCAGTTCATGTTCCTAGTCTGGGACATGTAAAGGTCAATGTGAGAAAGAAGAGAAATATTAAAAAGTCAATGTTGAATTGAGGAGTACTGGATGTTGCGGGTACTTGCAGAAAAGAACAAAATGAGTAGCTAGGAAAATGAGTGTTAATTAGAATACTGTGTGATCTTATTCATATCTGCTATGAATCAGATAATGAAATTGACTTGCAACTCTGAATATTTCAGTTTTTGTTGGGAATTAATGATACGGCTAAGAAATATAAATGACCCAATGTAACTTGATGTCTTCAGCATTCAAATTGTGTTCTTCAGTGAGTTGAAAATATGATAAATTGCCGAATTTTAAGAAAATTCCCAAGTTTGCTGAGAGGAAATTATTCAACTTTACAGGTCTGCTAGTCCTTGGAAAAGTTATTTTAACTGAACAGCTCAGCTCCATTATGAATTCATATGATTGCCCTAAGTAGGGCAGCCTTTCAGCCTCATTTTTCCCCTAGTTGGAATAAGGATGATAACTACAAATATGTATTGCTTCAATCTGGGCCCTGAAAAAAGAAAATTGTATGCATCCCAATGATCTCTGAAATGTCATTGGACAGTTTAGATTCATATTGGGTTTACTGCTGAGGAAATCTGATTCAGCTATCTCCAGAATCCACCTGCTATCATTTATGAATTCTCCCCAACTTACAACTATTTGTTTATCACAGTTACAGTGACACTGTAAAAAATGAGTTATGACCAGTCCTCATGCTTATGATTATCATAGCATCCCCCAGTCATGTAATCAAAATTAGCGCAGATGAAAACTGACATGTATTTACAATGGTTGCAGCATCCCAAGGTCACATGATTGCCATTTTCAACCTTCTCAGCCAGCTTCCAACAAGCGAAGTCAATGGGAGAACCAGGATTAGCTTAACGTCTGCATGATCACTTAGCAACTCAATGATTTGTTAACCATGGCAAAAAAATGTCATAAAATAGGGCATGACTCACTTAACAACTGCCTTGCTTAGCAATGGAAATTCTGGTCCCAGTTGTGATTGTAGGTTAAGCTAAGTTACCTATATATGAATCTGAACCATAATGTTAATACATATTTGTCCTGTTTAACAAAATCTTTGTATGTACTGTAATATATTTGAAGAATTTTGCTGCCCCTTCAAGAAGGAAACTCAAAAGTGCTAATAGCCCACAAAAACCTGTAGAACATAGAACCACCTTCTTCTTCTTCTTCTTCTTCTTCTTCTTCTTCTTCTTCTTCTTCTTCTTCTTCTTCTTCTTCTTCTTCTTCTTCTTCTTCTTCTTCTTCTTCTTCTTCTTCTTCTTCTTCTTCTTCTTCTTCTTCCTTTGTATATATAAAAAAGGATCTATGTATATATGTTTGTATGTTGAAGCATAACTCTGGAACGCCTCGAGCAATTTTGACCAAACTTGGTACACAGTCTTACTCTCTGGAGACAAACACTGTGGGGTAAGACACCCCTGGGGT
>QLTV01000601.1:4159412-4175609 GCA_003457575.1 Thermophis baileyi | reverse complement strand
CATTTGGGTTCTTTTACCCTCTGCGCATGCGCAGAGGGTAGAAGAACCCAAATGGCGGCGTCCGGGCTACCAGCTGACGGCGACCCACAGGCACGGCCGAACCGGGACCTTTTCACCCCTGCGAGTGACGGTGGCACCAAGATGGTGGGGTAACGCGCGCGGCGACCCCTGTGAAATGGTCGTTCGACCCCCAAAGGGGTCGCGACCCACAGGTTGAGAACCGCTGATATAAAGGGATCACTTAAGTCTCCAAGATTTTAACTGAGCTCCCAAACCAATTGCGAGACCATAGACTACAGAATTAACATCTCTTATGTTCTTTTTGGTATAGTTACTATATTGCAATTTCTGAAAATACCTTAAAAGCATTCCAATAAAGCTTGATCATTCAGTCTGGGTAGGTTCAAAGCATAGTCATGTTTTTGATATGCAACATTTCACCTGCTAAACTGACCTAAGATCTAAATTGAGCCTAATGTCATCTTGGAAACATGCAGGCTGACACTGAATTCAAAATCATACCTTAATTTCAAATTGAAGTACCATTTAACATAGAGTGTATCTGTACACTAGAATCAATTTTGCTCCCCATCAATAGCAGTTCTATTTTGTTTTGGTGAAGCTTCAATTTGTTATTCAGCACACATTACATTTTCCAGACACTATTTAGAGAGTGATGATTTTACTGTTATATTATCTGTTATGTCCCGTTCCCTATTTTAGACATGGACAAACTGATATATTCTTATAGTCTATTCTTGGTTTTAAACTACAGAAACTATAACACTGAACATTTTGAAAGCCAGAATTCTTTAAAATCTTAGGCTACTTTACCTGGTCTGTATCTCTCTTTATTGAAGACTTTAAAGGCTCCTTTTAAAAAGCTGATAGTCTAGAAAGGAGGAGTAAAATGATGAATATACTAATTCTTTGTACTTTGAGAATCATATCATTTCTTAGATATCCTACTTTTCTTTTTCCATCTTTCCTCTCTAATATTTGAGCCGAGGTGGCGCAGTGGTTAGAGTGCAGTACTGCAGGCTACTTCAGCTGACTGCTAGCTGCAGTTCGGCGGTTCAAATCTCACCGGCTCAAGGTTGACTCAGCCTTCCATCCTTCCGAGGTGGGTAAAATGAGGACCCAGATTGTTGGGGGCAATATGCTAACTCTGTAAACCGCTTAGAGAGGGCTGTAAAGCACTATGAAGCGGTATATAAGTCTAACTGCTAACTGCTATTGCTATTTCTTAAGGCAAAGCATTTTGAGTTTTGCCACTGCTGTTCTATCAGATTCCGTCGATAGGCTGGCAGAGGTCTCATTGGAACAAGTTCATCATACATTTTGACATATGCATAGCACCCCTGGTTGTCCCAGAATATGTAACATTGTCTTGATCAAATTTCAAAGGTATCTACTTTAATATGGGTGGCAGTGGCTCAGAGTTTAAGACTCTGGGTTTATCGGTTGGAAAACCGGCAGCCCAAGTTCAAGACCCGAACACCACACAACAGGATGAGCTCCCGTCCTTGCCCCAGCTCCTGCCAATGTAGTAGTTCAAAAGCATGCAAATATGAGTAGATACCACATACCACTTCAGTGGGAAGGTTACAGTGCTCCATCTGTCATGCTGGCCACATGATTACAGAAATGTCTTCGGACATTGCTGGCTCAATAACCGTAAAACGGAGATGAGCATCACTTCCTGGAGAAGGCAACGACTAGCAGAGTAAAATCTGCAGGGACTCCTTTACCCTTTTTACCTACTTTAATATTTAAAACAATATAAAGGCAATATATGATATGTATTCATTATGTCTGTCTATGTGGATAATATTGAGAACTTTAAAATAGTTTTTCAAAAAAAATTCTCAAAATAACTACATTATTTTTTGCATTGAATAGTATAGCATAGAATAAAATTGCCATGTCACTCATTTTTAAACCAAGAAAGAATTTCTACATGCTTTATATAGCAATGCTTTATATCTATCTCAAACAGTGCTTCATTTACTACCAGGGTTTTCATCACTATTCATCAATTTTATTGTGTATAGTTTTATATATACAACACTATATAAGTATAAATCCACTAATTATTTAAGCCCTGAACTCCATAACCGCGAGAGATATTTTAAAGCTCTATCACCTTCATAATATATTTTGGGTGGATATGTCAGTTTAACCTTAGGGTACAAAAAGAAATATATAGAGAGTGAAAGAAAATGAAACAGATTAAGACAGAAAGTAAGCAAGATTAAGGCAGCTCAACAGGAGGCTGGTTTAACAAGAACAACAACACTGATACATATTTATATCCTTTTTAAAACAAGTAGAAAAATAGCAAATTTATCTAGGGCTAAATAGTACCTATTTAGACAGGTTCAGTCATATGTGAAGAATGACATAGATAAGGAAGTTATTGCCATACAAATGCAAACTTTTGAAATTTAAATATAATTTGGGACTACAATTCCCAGCATTCATAGGTCCCATGAAAGTCAAAGGGTCAGTCAGGAATGGTAAACTTAGCACAGTCAGAGGCCTTGGGGTTTGGAAGATCAGTTTACCCACAAACAGTATAATCTAGCATTATGTTATATATCCAAGATGAAATACAATTGCCAAAATCTGCCCCTTAGTTTCTCCAAAGCATTCTTTCTCTGTGAAAAAGGCTTACACTTCAGTCATTCTCAATGTGCTAAAGAACTTCATTTGGTCGTGTTTTGTGCTTTATTATATTGTACTAATATAGCATAGATGTTCTAATCATTCTGTAGCCTTCCAGTTTTGATCATTGACAGTCTAAAGGGAGGAGCTATTTCAGGAAACCATATCATGGAATTTAAAGGACATTTGAACAGCCAGCGAGGCTACAAATTACTCAAGAAGAGCACAGAAGTAGAAAGATGTTTCTTGGATGGCCCTCAGCTACCTTATAAGGAAAGTAAATGTTCAAATTCCACATTTCATTTACTATATGAGATTTACCTGAAAGATAATTCTTGAAGTATAACTTTTAAAAGATAATAGGAATTTTATAGCAATGAGCAAATAAAATTCTCTCTGACCTGTCCTCTAACCCTTTCCTAGTTCGTTTTGAATTATGTTTGTCTTCCAGTGGACAGAATTAAATGAGAATGTGGCCAAAGGAAAATGCCAGCCTTCTAGGCATAAGTTTCATTTGGGGGGAGGGGGTGATTAGTTTCATACTCGGTGCCTGAAAGGTACACCTAAAATGGGTTTCTGAGGAAGGGAAGAAAAGGAAGATGGGGCAGAAAATGAACTCTAATGGTGGAGAGAAAGCAAAGGGTGCTGGAATTCTTTATTCGGCCTTTTAAAAAGGGCTGGCCTGAACACAGCTTCTTTCCCTGGTGAAGATCCAAACCATTGTTTTCAACAGAGTGCCAGGGAAGAAGCAGAGGAGCTGGCTGTTGTAAAGGAAGGAGGCTTATTTGGCTGATTTCTTCAAATGACTATTATAATTGGATTTAATAGTTCAAAGATTTGAAGAGCATGTTTGTTGTGAAGAAGCAAACCAATCAGTGGATCTTTTTGGTGAGTCCAATGTTTATCTTCTGATACTTGCAGTGGCTTGTCTCCGCTTTCTCTCTACGTAAAAGGCAATTTTCTCTACCTAAAAGGCGTTTAGTCGGAGAGACTAAATAAAGAGCCAGATTACCAAAATCAGAAAATATATGGAGCACTGGGTTCAGCTGTGGAATCCTTGGTGTCTCTCAGTTTGGTTGCTTGCAGAGGTGCCATTACCAGACTAGGTAACATCTTCATGCAGTAGCTTGCTCTCTCATTATTGGTGGAGATATATATATATAAACAGAAAGGAAACCCAACTCCATTCTACTGTAGATGTTGTTTAGTCTTGTAATTCAATGTATGCAACCAAACAACCAAGCTCAGAGAGCATCAAGGACTCCACAAAGTTAAATTAAGATTATTCTAGAACTAAAATGCTTGGGCATACCAAGGACAACCCAACAAATTAATGGGATTAAAGTTAGGTCCAATTTTCAAACCCTTTAAACTTTTTCTGTTCCTCTCCCATTTCTACTCCCATTTCACCATGCAGTGAAGTTTTACATAATCCAACTTAGATAACGATATCAGCACTCATGGGGAAAAAAATTGGGGGGGGGGGATACTTGGATTCTTCTAAATAAATCCTCATTTACTTTAATGGTAGAATTTCTTTCAACTTTGAGATGTCCACAGTTTTTTTTTAATTTATCCTTTCCATTTTAAAAAAAAAAGCTTTTTTAAATTATTATTTGATTTCACCAGTTTTCTGGGAAGGTTTTAGATATCCATATGATGTGGTACAATCTTCAGAGGTGGGTAGGTGAGATAAATAATTTTTAGTTTTTCCTATATGTTTTGTTGATGAAGTGTCTGGGCATTAGAGGAGCTTTTGCAGAAAGAACGACAATATCTTTTGGAGCATCTTTTTCCAATTTTTTTTTCTACCTAATGAGAAGGAAGGACTCACTGGAGAAGAGCCTAATGCTGGGAAAGTTTGAGGGCAAAAGAAGAAGGCGACGACAGAGAATGAGGTGGCTGGATGGAGTCACTGAAGCAGTCGGCGTGAGCTTAAATGGACTCCGGGGGATGGCAGAGGACAGGAAGGCCAGGAGGAACATTGTCCATGGGGTCGCGATGGGTTGGACACGACTTCGCAACTAACAACAACAACAAAATTTTCTAGTACTCTTTTGATGCTTGCAGCATCCATTTGTAGAATAGCAATTTTTCTAATAGGAAAATAATTGAATATTATATTGTTCTATGACTCACACAATGATAGAAATATAATTCAATAAACCTTGGTCAAAAACTAACAGTAAACATTTACATTTACAATATTGATACTTGGACACGTAGTCAAGATCCAGTCTAGAGTACAAGGAAAAGGGTTGATATAGAAGGGCCAGACAGGCAGCAAGTATTGCTAAATCTCAGATAGAAATTGAGTTGTCCAAATGTCAATGGTTAATTTCAAGGAAAAGAAAAGTTTCTTGCAGTTTGTCATACACATTGTTTTAGCATTTGAATAAATCCAGGTATCATTTTAACCCAGAAATTTCTGATTTCCATGCAAGCAGAGTTGAGTTGCTTAGATTTGGAATTATTTAATTTATTTTCATTTATTTTTGCTACAAAACCAGTATTACCAAGACTATGCACATTCAATCTTTAAGAAAAATGTTTTAAAAAGTTAATGCTAAAATAGAAGTTAAGAAATAAAATGTCCATTACCTAGTGAGAACATCCAACACTGAGCAATCAACTTTAGAACATAACAAACTCTAGGACAACATTTGGCAACCATATACTATACATATATGAAAGAGAACCTTGAAAGGGCCAGCATGTGGTCTTCCCTGCCTTTTTATTTTTGCCCCAATGACTTTAAAGCAGCACTACTCCATGTCTATGCACCAGTGACAAAAGGAAAATGCTGGTGGCACCTGAGTATGAATGTGTGTTGGAAAAAGATTCTTGTTGTGTGAGAGACAGCAGACAGGAGGTATTTGCAGCTGAGAGAGTGAAGGAGCCATCAGGACAAGGTGCAGCTTACTAATGCCAGATGGTGAAGTAGGAGTGGGCACACTTTCCACAAAACCAATAACAGAAGTGCTGAAAGGGAAAATGGAGTACACAAATCTCTCTGCTCCAAGAAAGATACTAACTGCCTACAGCCAGCTGGTCAGTGGTAAAGCACCTTTCTGCTCCAATACAGCTAAAAGACTGTGCACAGCCAACTCTTTAGCAGCAGTTTGAAGCTGCAAGTAACATTACTGTCAACTAACTGCAAGTTGCCTAAATGGTGGCTAAAATTATTACAACTCAAGCAAGAAGAATTTTTTAAAGGACTCTTTAAATTAGATACATATGTAGAATAGGTTTAATGATAAGCATAATGTGATAAATTCATAAATATGTTAAGCTTTTAGTGAAGTCAGAATCTTTTTGTAACACAAAGAGAACAGGAGTGTGTTTATTGGTGGTCTAGAGAACCCCCACATCCTTTTCATCTGTATGTTAATACATAAAATACGAAGTCATTGGTGTGCCCACATTGCTGTTCAGCTAGAACAGAGACAAATACTGAATAAAAGTTACTAAATTGTCAGGAAAATAGCCTACTAGGAAGAGACTTACTTTCAAGGATGCCTTTCCAAAGGTTTAAAATTATTCATTTTTCTGCTTTCTTGAAGGCCTAAATGCTCTTGTAGACTTGCTAGATGTGTCCTTGTTTCAAAATCCAGAATTTGCAAGGGGAGTGGGGAAGAAGAGAGAAATAAATCTTGACAAGCCTGCAGATTTTGACCCTGAATCCTCAGGTTTTCTCTTGCCTTGATGTTTATCTTCATCACCTCCTGATTGGAATAGGAGTCATTCAAGGACAGGACCAGAGGTGGGTTTCAGCAGGTTCTGACCAGTTCTGGTGAACCAGTAGCGGAAATTTTGAGTAGTTGAGAACCGGTAAATACCACCTCTGACTGGCCCCGTCCCCATCTATTCTCTGCCTCCCGAGTCCCAGCTGATTGGGAGGAAATGGGGATTTTGCAGTAACCTTCCCCTGGAGTGGGGAGGGAATGGGGATTTTACAGTATCCTTCCCCTGCCATGCCCACCAAGCCACGCCCACCAAGCCATGCCCACAGAACCAGTAGTAAAAAAATTTGAATCCCACCTCTGGACAGGACATGCTTACTTAAAATCATATGACTTTAGAGTATAGGTATTGAATTTAGATCAGTGATTCTTTGACTCAATTACCCATTTTCCCAGTCTCAAACAATGTCGTGACCCCCACAAAAAAAAGAGACTGTTGTTTTATGCAAGTATCTTGGCAGTGACAGTCCGAAACTGAATCCCTGCCTTATAAACAAGCAATTACAAATTATTCCATTAACTCCAGCATATGCCCACATTGCACCCAGTTTAAGAATTACTGATTTAGACTGCAAAATCAGGTGACCAGTAGATCCCACATTGTTTTTTATGTCCCTTTGGGACCTTCTAGTAGCTGTCTGAAATTTTGAAGCCCACATTTAGCATCTTCAGAAGATAAATTTTACAGATCATAATAGCACAATAGAGCTGGTAGCCAGATAGATTCTACAGGCAGTACAAAGTGGAGTAAAATCTGGACATAATTTATGGGCTACCTTTATGCCTTCTTCAGAAGCAATGTGTCACTCTCATTAATTTCTGGGCTTATTTTATTTTTTTATTTTTTATTTTTTTATTTTTTTTCTGGGCTTATTTTAATTACAGGGCAAAAGCTGAAACCCCATGAAAAAAACTGTGGAGAGCATCTTGAAGTTTTGAGGTGAAGATTGGCAATGTCATAATATAGGCAGGCTGTAAGTATTTTTTTATGATGGGTGAAAGTATTATCCTTGTTGCCCTTGTGCAATTTGTATCAATGAATGCAGTGGTATTGGCGGAAGGGACTTGTCTTGATGTTCTCCCTTACTTTTATAAAAAAGGTTTTTTATAACCAGCAAAATGTGGTTATTTTTCATAGGAAAGACTAATACAAATTAAAAAAAGAGGAGACAAGAAAATGAGACAATTCTCTCTCAGTGATCTTTGCCATAAATATGCTTCTTTTGTTCTTCATTGGCCAATTATGTGTTCTTTCCATAGTAACTGAAAAATGAAAGCAGCTCAAAAAGGATTATTTAATTACAGAGAGCCTTATTACTTCTTTATTAAACTCAACCTGTCAGAGTACTGCAATGTGTACAGCTACAAAGAGCTTCAAGTTTACATTCTCAGTTCATCTCTTCTCAATTTTTCCACAAGATCTCCCCCTCACGTTGTTACCCTCCAGATATGTTGGAACTATAATTCTAGCAATTCCCAGGGGACGTTTAGAGGCCACCAATTTGGAGGAAAACTAATTCAGAACAAAGAAATTAAATTTGAGCTTTGGCCTTTAAAACTTCCTTTAACAAGCAAAGAAAGGTCTGAAATGTTTAGCCCTGCCAGAAATGGGACAGAGAGGGAATGTGATGTAGTGGGAAACTGCAAGTTGTAGGCCCACTTTAGGCTCAAAGCCAGCTAGATGACCATAGCCCTAAAAAATTACAGGTGGTTCTCTATTTATGGTCTTACCGACCATTTGAAGTCACAATAGAACCCCCCCTCCAAAAAAAACTACTTACGACATGGTTTTGAAGTTCTGAAATCACACCCCCCCCCCAAGATCGAACACATTTTGAGCAATCAACAACTTGCTGGCATTTATGTCTGTTTGCAATGCCCTGACTATCTTGTGACTGCAATTTACAACTTGCTGGAAACTGATGTTTACTTCTGGTTTCTGGCAAAAAACAACCCATAGTGAACAATGTGTTTGCTTAATAACTGCAGTATTTTCTTAATGACCCAACAAAGAAGGTCATAAAATTAGGTCCATTCCAGTCTACCATTATTTTTCTATTTTCCTTACTTACCACTATAGCCTCTAGCCCTGGGATTCCTTGGTGATCTTCCATGCAAGTAGTAACAACTTCCTGCTTTGCTGCCGAGTCCAGCTTATGGATCCCAATTTGAAAACATGCTGTATCCATGAATAAACTATAGTATTATAGCACTACACCTTTATTGTAGTTCTAAATGCTGCAGAATCTTTCTGGCTCACACAAAAGCGGGGGGGGGGAGAGATCCATACTGAATGCTTTAATGAATAGCACAGAAATGCTGTATTTCTTCTGAATCATCTTCCAAGGATATACATACTAGTGCTCAACTGAATGATTTTTGATTACACATGCATCCCCTGAGGGAAAAAATAATTCACCAACCTCTGGCTTTATATTAAATAGTATAGTAATGTTTTATCACTACATTGTTCTCATGTTCCTTAGATTGCTTAATGCTTTTCATGATGCCTTCAACTAATTATTTTTATTTATTTATTTAGATTTACGTATGTGGCCACCACTCACTCTTAGTGACTCAAACAATAAAAACAATAAACAATTGTTACAAACAATAAAAAAACCAATATAAAACAATCCCCACATACCCCTGGTGACAACCCACAACCAAACGAGCCACTTGATGGTTTCCATGCCACTTTGGGCTCCCTATGCCCGTTGGCAGAACCAGGTCTTTAGGGCCTTATGAAAGAGCGGGGACCAGTCTAATCTCTGCAGGGATGATATTCCAAAGGAGGGAACCTCAAAAGAGAAGGCCTTTCTTCTGGGTTTCACCAGATATACCTCCTTAGAATCAACAACATTTCTTGCCTCCCTGCTCTAATGGGTCAGGTAAATGTAACTGGGAAGAGACGGTCCCGCAGATAACCCATCCCAAGATGACAACCAACACCTTGAATTGTACCTGGAAGCAAATCAACAGTTAATGCAGCTCCCACAGGAGAGATGAAACATGTGCACACCTGGGTCTGCACAAAACCATGCAGGCTACTACATTTTGAACTAATTTGAACTTCTGGATGCTTTTCAAGGGCAGCTCCATGAAGAGTGCATTGCAATAGTCAAGATGGGAGGTAGGGTGTGAGTGACTATGAGCAGGGATTGTTGGTCCGGGAAAGTGTGTAACTGGCGCACAACCCTCAGTTGCACAAAGGCCCTCCTGGCCATGACTGCCATCTGCACCTCAAGTAGGAGTCGTGGGTCCAGAGGCCCCCCAGATTATGCACTGGGTCTTTGGAGCAGTGTTATCCTTTCCAAGGTGGAAATTCTTCATGGATTAAAGAACCCCAAACCCAGAGCCATTCAGTCTTTGTTTTAAAACCTAGATTATCTGCTTTAGTTTATGCACCCTTCTATGTGGAAATCCTCATATTAAGATCTAGATATAGCGACCAAGAAAAGGAAGCAATTTCCATTTTGTTTAGTGTTAAGGGGAAAACAAGCATTTTGAAATTTTATATAATTAATTTTCTTCCTCTACTTGATTACAGAGGATTCCAAAATAACAATTTCTCTAATTAAATTGTTCTTCCGGGGGTAAGTCAGCAGACAGAACTTTAAGAATGCAATGGTGCTTCATGTTGGAATCACCTTTTTCAAAAAAAGCAGAATTCAAAAATCACAAAACAAAAGAACTGAGATTTGTATCTCAGTCCTCCAGCCCAAAACATGTTATAAGGTGATCCAGATTTATTTTTGCATGACAAACTGTAACAAAATATTTTCCATTTGCTGTAGTTGAATAAATTCTGAAAAGCCTAAGTGAGGCTGGAGTTTGTCTTTTTGAATTTTTTTTTTTTTGATCCCATAGGATTGTTGTTCTATTATTCCATGCAAATCTTTAATCAGTTCTCCTTTTTTCCCCTTTGGCAGTGATTTTTCAAAATATGGAAGTTGATGGATTTTTTAAAAAATAGTTCTATAATCATTTTTGTAATATCTTGTAATTACCTCCTAGTATAGTTATTTAACTATACTTAATAGTTCCTTCTGCTCTATGACCTCCACATTTGTGTATGTGTTTCTGTAAATTTGTATTTGTTTCCCAGTACAATTATGGAATAAAACCTAGTGTTGTGGACTCAGTCTTGAGCTCAGAATGCAGGGATTATGTCAAATGAAATCAAAAATTAGTGAGAGCTGCCTTAAAATATTTCCTGCTAGGTGGCAATCACAGAATATTTGTATTCACATAACAAATATTGCCAGCCTAACAAGACTCTTTACTATGTATTTGCCCTCCTAAAGCTGCCCCTGTCAAAATAAAAGCAGGGTTTACTATTCATGTCTAAAACTGACCAAAGAAAGGGCTGATTGTGAATTAGAGCTAGTGGTTAGAAAAATCTAATGAAGAGACTTGGATATGTCTTTCATTCCAATGTCTGAATTAGTTATGACTCAAATATTTCTGTGCCATCAAGCTGACCCAATGCTGCAAGAACCATAGCTGATGGGTGGCCATACAAAGAGATGGCTACTTTAAGACTAGAATTGATATTTCAATTTTGAACAATTTCAGAAAGGAACATGGCATTTTAGTCTATCAGATTGAATGAAGAGACTCCTTTGTCCATCAATAGTTTCACTGAAACAAATTGCTTCATAATGTTTCAGCACATTTTATTTATTTTTTATTCAATCTCTATAGCTATCCACTTCAAACGAGACTTTGGATGGTGAACAAAACAATTACAATATACTGTAATACAAAATTAAATAAATATGGCAGTTGAGAAAAAATGTTATCATGACTGTCAATATAGCTAGGAAACAGGGCCTTTCGCAAACTCAGAGCCCCATGTCTGGGCAAAAAGCAAAGTCTTCAATGCCTTAGAAAAGGTCCACAGCAGGGGTGGGTTCTGGATTCAGGTACTGCCGGTTTGCTCAGGAACGTGCTGCGCGGGCGCGCACGCATGCACAGTACTTAAAAAAAGCTTCTGCACATGCGCAGAAGCAAAAAACAAGATGGCACCACCAAACCGGATCAGGGGCGTGGCAGGCCTGGGTTGCTGCCAGTTCCAGCGACCCAGGCCACCACGTTACTAACAGTTCTATAGAACCGGTCCGAACCGGTAGGAACCCACCTCTGGTCCACAGTCATCCTCAACTCTAAAGGGACAATGTTGCAGAAGGCAGGGGTTATGGCAGAGAAGGTAGGCCTCCTAGTCTCACCAGCCAACATTCCTTGGCAGGCCCAGCCTCCAAGACCAAATTGGACAGGTAGAAACCACTGCGAAAAGACCCTCAGGTGACCCAGTCCCAAACCATTTATTGTTTTATGGGTTTCAAGGAACTGAATCCAATTTATCCATTTCCCTTCCAGATGTTCTATTTTTCTCATACAATCTGTCTGTCTGTCTGCCTGTCTGTCTGACTGACTATCTGTCTGTCTATCTATCTATCTATCTATCTATCTATCTATCTATCTATCTATCTATCTGGTTTGTTTGCTGCCCATCTCACCTAGAGGCAATTCTGGGCAGCTTACAAACTTTAAAAGCAATAAAACATTGAACAATTCACCATCAGTCAATTGCAAAAGGCAGCTTTACTTGGAACAGCTTACATCCTGCAACAATATCTGTACCACCATCAAACATCTGCCTATCACAGGTCCTTGGGAAACACTCAATAGGTGGACAAAAATGCCATAATAATAATTTACAATTAAAAAGATAGGGTGCAAGAAAGCAGGATACGCAAGGGGGGTGTCTTGTCTTAACCCATTCCCTTATTGTTAGGCAGTTTTCATGGTATGTACACATCAATACACACATTTGGTGTTTGTGTGTATAAATTGTATGTGTGTATGTGTTTATGTGCATGTGCACAAACGTTTGTGTGTATATATATCTCCTCTACTTTGTGCTACTTATTTGTGAAAGCATTAATGGGCAGGTATGAAGAAGTCATGATCCACTGGCCGATAACTAAAACAGTGGAACTTTTGCTTCTTTGATATAATAATCAACCCACCAACCTAGACAATCTTAGCTGATCTTGAAAAGTTAAGCAGGATGAGATTTGGTTAACACTGGACAGAAAACAATCAGAATTGTAGCTAGAGGGGAAAGTCATGAAACATTCCAGGATACAGCATTGCAAACCACTTAAATATTGTTGTTAAGACAACCGCATGGATCTGTCCAAGAATTCACCCAAATTCAAGCTCAACTTGGGGGCAAAGTCTTTGCCAATTTGGTAATCATAGGTGTTCAGTGACATGGACTTAGGTTATCCGAGGATGCCAAATAAAAAGTCTTGTGGCTGCATACTATTTGTGACTGAACATTTTGTATCCTGGATTACACAAAACAGAAGCTAAACAACAAAATGTAAGACTTTCACTATCTAATGAATTGCAATTGTTTGGTTCTATCTGGACAATCTTGTCAGTTGTTTAATAGTGTCAACCTGAACTCGATAAAGAAGGAATGAATTTGATTTTAAGAACTGCTTAGGCTTCTAACTGATACCGCTAGAAAATTAGCTCTTATCTGGAGTTAGGCAGTGAAATAATAAGATGCGATAACTGACTGTCTAGATATAAAATCAGCTTCATGTCTGCTCATCCTGCTCAAGTCAAGAAAAAAACAACCCAGTGCCATTTGGTTCATCAGGATTTATGGCACATGAGTTTCTTGCTTGATGGAAATTCTGTTTGTCTCTATACACAAAGGAGACAGATGTGCCACATTAATAAGTGATCTGTGGTGCTGTTAACATCAGTTTGCCTAGAAACAGTTAGCCGCTGCATACTAATCCCACTAAAAGAAAAGATACATATGTTTGGATAGCCTTCTGAAACAGCTGCATTGCCACCTGTCTCAGTTTGACGAAGACGTTTTCTACACTTTATGGCTGTCACCTCAAATCTTGCATCAGATAGCTGTAGGGTTGAAACAATGGCATTTCTCATTTTTATTATCAGCAATGCCCATGGAATGAAACCACAAAGACATTGCCCTGAAATGGTTTTTCTTTTGTTTGTGTATTTCATCTCTATGAACATCATAATTTTTGTTTTTACACTTAACGTTTTGCAATATTCTGGCCAGACAGAAGTATTTCTGTAAACCTATAAAGAGATTTTTGATTCCTTATGAGCCATAAACCACTTGCGGAAGGCCTAGTTCCTCTGTTTGCTGTTACACATTTTTCTATTTATCTGAAGTCTTACAACTGCATGTGACTCTTGGCTCCTCTTTGCAGCTCTTCAGTCTCCTTCCAACCATGTCACTCAAGTTTAGTAGCACAAGAGCTGAAAACCAATGCTATTTGGGACAAGAAACATACTCACAGATATATTGTAAAATACTAAATATGTTTCCCATTACTTAAAAATATCCTAAATGGGGGGAGGGGGAATCTGAGGTCTACAAAAACAAAAATCTACATATGAGATGTGGCCCTACCTATTTTGTTTTAGCAATTGGTCCACCATACATCTCACTATACCCAAGTTAAATGTAGATTCTGGGCACCAAATGGTTGTCTATATTTGGTTTTAAGATCACCTTCTGTCACACTAAACCCTAAAATCCCCATCAGTTTTAACCATTTCATCAGTCAGCAAGGCTGGCTGGGGAACTCTGGGAGTTGAAGTCCACAAATCTTAAAGTTACCTAGATTGGGAAACCCTGAGCTAGAGCATTTGGTTCATAGTGATTCAACACATTATGCATATCTAGAAAATGGATTAACATGATGTGAGAAGTAAGTTGTGTAGTACCCTGCTAATGTGCCCTAATACAAACTAAAAGTTTTGAATTTCTAATGTTGGGAATGGTATGCAGCGTTTGAGCTTGTGCATTTCTCCTGAGCTCCTGTCCTGACTCTCTCAACCTGAAGACCTTCAGATCTGTTGGACTGCAAATTTCATTCCAACCTAGCTCAAGACGATCATTTTGAAGCAGTTTCACTTACATGGGAACAAGATGCTTTAATCTTACCATTCTGCTGAAAGATCAACAAAAGGGGAAAAAAAAGATACAAAATAATTCTACAAAACTTGAAAAATGCTTCAAACAACACTATCAAAATTCTTTGGGGATGCATGAGAAGTAAAAGTAAAATGCTTTATGTGTCTAAAGTACCCCACTGAATCATGTGAAACCTATTTCCAAGTCCACCCTATTAGTAGGAGGCATCATCTCATGGAACAAAGCTGGTGATTTTACTAAATCTTGTTTTTAACAGAAGTAATTTTATATTTTTGATCCAAACTCTATCCTACGGTCATTTATCTGTATCTATTATTGTTGACTGTGTGAATATGGCCGATAGTACCAGAAGACTAACTTCACATTAACCTACAGCAGCTCTATTGTCAGCCATGCTGATCAGGAATTATTGGGAACAGCAGTCAAGCACATCTAGAGGGTGGAAAGTTGAAGAATACTGATACGGCATTTGCATAATCTCTTTCAATTATAACACATGTGATATAAACTTTTAAGATGATCTTTCTATCTGATGCAGGAACAAAGATAACCTTGCCTTCATGCTTCAATGCACCGGCTATAGCTCTGTCTGACAATTGAGAACTGCACAAACAATGCTACTGATCCTATGTCAGTGAATGGAATGAAATACAGATATAATTAGTCTAACCTTCCAACTATTTTGAATGTAGCCATCATCAAAGGAAAAATAAGGCAAGAAGTAGTGAAGGGAAAAGGCAGAAAGGAGACCCAGCAGCAGCAAAAGACTAAACTCAGCAATGATCAGGTCTTGTATTAGTTCTATTGTTGCATTACTCCACTGGATTGACAATTGGATTACTTCTTCTTACCACCGGTCTATGAAACACTACCATCATAAAAACGTGCTGGCTCAAGTAAGAATGGGTTGACTACAGATGTAAAAGATGGGGATCTGCTGTGACATCATCAGCATCACTGAAGAAACTCAGCTAGGATTGATCTTTTTTAGTCAAAAACAAACATATTGTGTTCAAAGGTGGATTGTGTATCTGACCCTGAATCCACTCTAAACTCATATCTGAAGGTTGCTTAACCCATCCCCTGTGCCAAGGAATACCACAGTCTGAGCCACTTGCTGGTCAGTGCATAAGTACAATTAGGTGCAACTTTTTCATTCCTTTAGAGCAGTGTTTCTCAACCTTGGCAACTTTAAAATGTATGGACTTCAGCTTCCAGAATTCTCCAGTCAGCATGGGGAATGAACTTCAGAAAGATGAAATCCACAAATGTTAAAGTTGCCAAGGTTGAAAAACCTTTTCACTGAGAATTCAGTGTAACTAGGGGTGGGCTGGGGTACAAGCATATTGGCCAGGGCATTTATGGATTGTGAATTATGAGCTGCAACTGATTGCTACAGAGGGAGTATTTTCATTTTTCTCTGACACTCAGTACCTGAATAGTTCTTCCACAATTTTCTCAAAAATGCCTTTATTCTGCTAATGACATTGTAGTCCCTACTGCACCTTGGCTTCATCTCAGATTTTCAGCAGGACAGTCTCTCTCCTCTCCTCTCCTCTCCTCTCCTCTCCTCTCCTCTCCTCTCCTCTCCTCTCCTCTCCTCTCCTCTCCTCTCCTCTCCTCTCCTCTCCTCTCCTCTCTCTGTCTCTGTCTCTCTCTCTGTCTGTCTGTCTCTCTGTCTCTCTCTGTCTCTCTCTGTCTCTCTCTGTCTCTCACTCTCTCTCTCTCTCTCTCTCTCTCTCTCTCTCTCTCTCTCTCTCTGTCTCTCTCTCTCTCTCTCTCTCT
>QLTV01000601.1:4120193-4143658 GCA_003457575.1 Thermophis baileyi | reverse complement strand
CCTGCCCGTGCGCACCCGCGACCCATCCACGCGGCGCACACCCATGACCCATCCATGCGGCACACACCCGCGACCCGCCTGCGCAGCATGCACCCGCGACCCGACCGCACGGCGCGCGACCGCAAGCACGCGGCACATCCCTGAGCGAACCAGCAGTAAGAAAATCCGGAACCCACCCCTGCCTGGATGGATCAGTCTACTGATGCTTCCCTTCTCTTTTTGGAACTGTTCTGTCTTCACCCATCCTTCTGTTTCCCTTATTTCCCAAGTGTTTGCATTCATGGATGTTTTCACCACCAGTTGCTACGTTACTTTCTTTGACATTAGCATATATCCTTTCTTTTTTCTATTATGGTACCATCATTGCTCTCATGCCAAGTTCTTTTGTTTCTTCCTTTCCTGTAAGACCACAAAAGCTTTGAACAAGGACAAACTGACAATTCAGCCCCATAAAACAAATAGGAAGGGGAAGGAAAGCCTTGTAGAACTGTGGGCAGGAGGTGGGAAAATAAGAACAACATGTTTCATCCAACCTGGACAGAAAATGAAAGGTTGGCTATCTGGTGATATGAACAAAGAATTGAGCACAAGCTTCTGGAGCTGAGGGTAGCTCACTTAATGGGGCCTTTGGTGGATCAACTGCTAGTTTGTTTTTTTTAAAGCAACTCCTGATCATTAGAAAACATAATATCCCAGCAGTCCACGATGAAATATAGGCATAGAGCAACACCAGCTGCTGGAGGAAAGATGCTGTGCCAAAATTGAGGCTGCTACTAGAATGGACCAAAGTACCGGAAACCATTTGCTCTGAAAGACTTATGAGAGCTTGGGTCGTAAAACAGTTTTGAATTGAAGATGAATTGAAGATTGTGAATGGAATGCATTTGCAATGGACTGGAAATAGGAGGAATTGCTGTCCGCTGTTCCTGTCCTCAGGAAGTGGTGAATGGTCCACCTTGGTGATGTGCTGAGCAGAAAGAGCAGTTCTCCCCTAATAAAATCCTTTGCTACAACAAAGTTAAACTTGATGGTTATCTTGCACGCATTTTGTTTCTGTATTGTGTTTCCTTTTGGAGTCATGTAGTCATTTGTCAAATTAGAAAGTGTGCGTGTCTTTATTCAATTTTTATCTTACTGATGCAGTGACTGTGGGCAACTTATAATAAAAAGTTAAAAGTGCTAAAAATTAAAATTAGAAAAGTTGAATAGAGAAGTTAAAAGTATTCAATTGCATCCGCTTTATAGCAGTGTTTGATCTTTTTTTCTGATACAAGTTTTGTCAAAACTTTCTTGACAATATTGTTGATGATGCAATCAGAGAGTGAATCAGTCCAGCTTCTCTTAGCTATTGTACCCTATTCGAGGCTCATCACTCCATTGTAATCACTGGGCATTTTCCTCCATAGCTATTTTGACTTGAACTGCAGAAAAAACTGGACACCTGGTTTTCAAACATGCATCTGTCACTGTAGTATCTGGACAATGCACTATGCAGACATTATGTAAATGGACCTTGTAAGATTAACCTGGGTGACTTCATATTTGTGTTCTACCTATGTGGGTTCCCTGGTATGGAACTTTGCAATATTTCTTGACAGTACTAATCAGTCTCGTATTTTATCTCCATCATAGCAATAGCAATAGCAATAGCAATAGCACTTAGACTTATATACCGCTTTACAGTGCTTTACAGCCCTCTCTAAGCGGTTCACAGAGTCAGCATATTGCCCCCAACAATCCGGGTCCTCATTTTACCTACCTCAGAAGGATGGAAGGCTGAGTCAACCTTGAGCCGGTGAGATTTGAACCGCTGAACTGCAGCTAGCAATCAGCTGAAGTAGCCTGCAGTGCTGCACTCTAACCACTGTGCCACCTCGGCTCCTTCATAATATTCAGGAGTCAGAGAAGAAGTCAACAATGCAGAATCTCTCTCCAGATTTTAAAACCATGGAAACACAAGTTTCCCTAATCCTTGTTAAAGTCAACTTATCATCATTTTACTATTATCCCTTTTACTTATTTTAGCCTACACCTATGAGCTATAGTCTAATTTATTTAGGTCGTATCCTCAGCAAATTCTGTTCAGACCAATCCGTTTTCTTCCCAGGAAACAAACAGCGCCTCCAATTCCGGACTTAAAACGACGGTTGCTATTCCTGCATCCTCTGGTAATACAGATAAGCAAATAAGCAGCTCTTCTCTCTCTTGAAGGGAGAAAGAAGGCGTGCTTAGAGAGAACGAGAGGAGACTACATTTCCCAGAACGCTTTGCCCAGGAGCTTGCTTTTGGATTGGCCACTGCCCGGCCCAATTCGGGCCGGGAAAGTGGCGTGGATAACGGCCGCTAGCAGGTAGACGGGAGGTATTGAAGGGCACTGTTGGGAAGCCATGGCATCGCTACGGCTCTTAAGGCTGCACCTGTCTGCGGGGAGCTGCCTCCTCTTCCTCCTTTGTTTCCAGTTCGGGGGAAGCCAAAAGAAGAAGGAGGTAGACCCCCTTCACCTGCCCCATCTTTCCTTCTTCCCCGGGAGCACCGATAAGAATGGGCATTTCTGTCCCCCGCCCTTCCCTCCACGCTGCTGGCGCCGTTGTTTTTATTTTAGTGCATCGCTGCTTTCTTTCCTTCTCGTTCCCACTTATGCCATTCTGATTCCTCGCTTTCCTTCCTCTCTGCGCGTTTTGTATTTTACGAGCGTCCTTCTGTTCAGAATTGGTTCGCAGCCATTTCACACGCAGCCCCGAATTTTCTTTCGGCAGTCTCGGAGATTGCCATCTCATGGGCTGCCCTCCGAGTAAATTTTCCCTGGGGACATGCATCGGTAGCCATTCTTCTAGGTGCAGAAGTGCAGCGTGGTAGAAACAATGGGTCCTTCAGGCCTGGCCTTCAAGATGTAAATCAGGTGGAGAGACAGCCTAGTTGAGGGCTTGAACTAATTATCCATCCATAAACTGGAGCTCAGGGACTCAGGAGAGTTTTATTTTCCAAAACATTACAATAAATCAATAAACAAAGATTACCTTCTTTGATCGCACACTCTGTTCTATCATAACTTCCAAAGTACATAAGATAAATTATTCTGGGGCCTGGATTTTTCAGGGGAGGACTCTGTTCCCTTGAGCAAGTATTTGGGAATAAGAGAAATGAATTTGATATCAAAGAGGATGACTTTTATACAGGAGAATAAGGCATCCTTTTTGGACTTAATTGCTGGGAGTTTTTCCCCCCATATTTTTTTCTTATTGCATTTTGCTGATATTTTGAAATTTTCTGTAATATTTAAATCCATCTGAAGCTGATTTTCTAAAAATAGAATTTGATATTCGTTGGTGTGCTCTTACAGGTCTTGATTAAAATTAAGGTCTTTCTCTAGCAAAAAGGAAAGGACTAGCTGAAAGGGCAAGGAAAAAGAAGGGAGACAACCTGAGTGGAAGCAGGACCACATTGACAAAAGGAATATATAATACATCTCTAGGATGCCTAGGCTTTTCATTGTGGGTTGAATAAATTACATTTTAGTCATTGTTTTAATATTAGTTATGAATTCTAGCCAATTTTTATGTAAGGTTTTCATTGTAAGCTGTAAATGTAAAGTTCTGAAACACTGAAAAATAAGTTCATAGGTGTGGAAAAATGGGGAACATCAAACGAGATTAAAAAAAAACTACGAAAGGCAAACTAGAAGCAAAGGAAGGAAAGCAAAAGTGAAATTTAATACAGAGAACATTAAAGAACATATGAAGAGAAGAAGAAACCTATAGGTATAATTCTTCCTTTTTTTCCTGCAAGTACAAGGTCAGCTTTTTTTGGATCAAACGTGTTGATCCATTGATTATGGCAGGAATTGATTGATCAGCTTGTCGCCCACACCTGATATCATGAATTGGGGTTGAACTAATTATCCCTCCATAAGTTAGATCACTATGGACTCAACATGCTATTTTATTTTTTAAATCATTTGAAGATTAAAACATATATAAAAGGTTAACCTCTTTGATCACACTCTGTTCCATCAAAACTTCTGAAGTAAAGAAAACAAATTATTCAATGTCCTGAATTTTTCAGTGGTGTGTGTGTGTGTGTGTGTGTGTGTGTGTGTCTATGTGATAAAGAGCTTTTTGAGAAATTAGAACTATATTCGTTTGGTTATTTTTTTAAACAAACTTTATAAACCATGAAATTTGTTCTTGTGTTTGGAAAATACAACTTTCTTCTTTGTTTTAATCCTTAGCTTCAGCTGTTTATTTTTGTTATTAATATATGCTATTTCAGAAGTGTGCCATATGTTGGGGAAAATGAGGCAGTCCAAATATTATGAGGTGTATTATTTGATAGATTATTTTCTGCATGGTAAGGAGGAATAGAAATAAAAAGTTTATGAAATAGCAATCAGTAAACCTGAACAATGTAATAAGATGCATAAATCCTGTTTAATATCCAAACTTTCACTGAACTTAGGTGATACCATTTGAAATAACCAGCAGTCTAGTTACCTGTAACAATGCAGATATTCTGGCACCTACTTCTAGTTTGGCTACAAAGAATAGGAGAAACAGCAATGAAATTCTTGCTTCTGTTGTTAGGCATTTTATAAATAGCAAAATATTTGTATATTGAAGCTGTGACAGCTCCAATATTGTCTCCTGAAGGGTTACAATACCTTTGAGAAAGTGAGTCCACAACATATAAGTCCTTCTAGACTCTGGCTGTTGCTGGATGGCCAGGTGGAAGCCATGACAATATGGGTTTTTGTTTAGCTCCAGTTAATGTTCTAGCTGTTTTTGTATTACCGATTTTTAAGCATGAATTATGCTATGAATCACTGCATATGTTTTGATTTTGGCAGGTACAAATCTAGGAAATGAATAATAACAAAGTTATGTTATTTGGCTGATAAACCAAATTGTGTTTGAAGGAAACAAATGGGTGGTAAGAGAAGGTAGCAGACAGATTATATGAACACATTTCATTCTAGTGGAGAGAAAAGTCACAATCTCGCACTGGAAATCTGTAATTAAGGCAGGAAATCAGGGGTTTTAAGATACCACCATTGGGCTTAGAGGGCTCAGAAGTGGATCCAGTGTTTCACCTATAGAGGTGAAAAAAAAAGCATCTCAATTTTTGTTACTGGACCTAGAGATGTATTTGAAAATCTACCATTGCTCCCCCTTTGGCCATTAGTTACAGAGACTTGATTGGCTTTCAAATGCTTTGTAACTTTTCCTGGTTTTGCAGGTGGCTGGGCCAATTTAGTTCCTTAGGGATCATGGGGCAAACTGCTTCTGGAATTCTGACATGCCAAATTCTATATTTTGATGTGTTGATCTAACCTCCTTTAGTGTCAGGGACAGTGCTTGTTTGCAAATTGCAATTTTAATTTCTCATTGCAAGAGGGGACATTGCATTACAAGAAAGCAAGCTCCAATATCTTTTCTGGAAACTTTGTGTTTGTTTCTTTCATGTCAAGGCATAGGGTAGTTCTGACATTCCATTCTTTGGACTGAAATGCATTAAATAGAAGATGAAATAGCAAAGACTGATGAGCTCCAGGTGAGATAATAACAGCTGCCATTCTTTGTCATGAACTTTGACATGACTGTTCTTTATGGAACATTTGTAATAAGGACCTGATTATTGGAATGTTTTGGCATAATTCTTTTTATAGGTGACAGCAGAATTGGAGTGATGAAGATAATATTTGGTTCTTTGTGACAATTGTTATTAAACAGTTTTCTTGAAAAAGCCCACACAGTCAATAGAATATGGTCAAAGAGATACTGTCACAAGTAGGTCTGGCTGATAAACTGAAATGTCTCTATTATCATTTATCAAGCATGTACATTTTGCTTTGAATAATATCTGTGAGTTCCAGATATTAGTAGGAAAGAAGTTGTGGATCCTACAACAATAAAGATTAGTATATCTTAAACATCAGTGATATAAGATACATTCATATAAGTCCTTTTTTGAATATTATATTTTATTTAATCATATTTTAGATCAATATTCTGTATTTCTTCCAAGTACTAAAAGTAGCATATATAACATTGCCTCTTAGGCTTTATTATTATAAAGATAATCTATTAAGTAGATTTTGCTGAGTTTGCATAGTTTGGGGTATACGTGAACTTGGGTTTCTATGGTCTTAACAGTTAAACTCCACTAGCTCTAGATCAGCGTTTCTCAATCTTTGGAACTTTAAGATGTGTGGACTTTAACTCCCAGACTTCTCCAACCAGTTTGTTTAAAATTGCCACTGGCAACCGTATGAAGCAAGTCAACAAGTCCCAGACTACAGTATTTGTTGGAATATATTTTGAGTCTGAAGTGTACCTACAAACTGCAAGACACCATATTGGATGCACCTATTACTCTGTAATCCTCGGAGAAGAGAAACTTAGTGATTGATAATATACTGAAAGAGGAAGAAAGAAAACATTGGTTGCACCAACTCCAGCAATTTGATATATTTCAGGAGAATGTCTAAAGCATTGCCATCACATAGGAAGGGATAAATAGAGGGAAGGGGTAAAATTTCAGGAGGATTAGTATGTATTTCATAATAAGACATGTAGTTTTTATTTCTGAAAGGGATAGGAAATTTTCTTTTTTTTAAATTCTGCAGAAAGCACTAATCTAGAAAAAAAATGCATTTCAAATACCAGCAAGCACAGTTTTAAAATTTTGCAGTGAGAAGCAAAGCTATCTTCCTCCATCTTGTCTGCATCAGTTCTGCTGATATTTGTTTGGTTTCCCCCCTCTATTTGTTTATTTATATTATGGAATAAAGAAAATACTGCTGTTCCCTATCTAGTTCATGGAACCCATTTCATGGTGTGCAAAGTAACTCTAAAACTCCTGGTCATCAGTTTTCTTTTAAAATGATAGAGTGAAGCAATCTATTAAATACGTCAAAAACAATGTTACCCTCAATGACATGTAAATACAAAAAGGATGCTTGCTTATATTTTATGTTTCTTAAAATGAAAGTAATGTATAAAGCCATTTTTAATAATAATTTTGTTAAAAATTAAAACTCAAATGATAAACTAATACAAACTAAACAAAAATAAAAAAGTGCAGAAAAGAAAAAGAAAATAGAATAAAATAGGAAAAAAAGAAAAACTATATACATAAGGATATCTATATATACAGCATAAAAATAAACAATTTTAATAACTTATCTCTTAAAATACAACGAATGATCTCTTCTTTCCATATTCCATCTCTTATCTATAACCAAATCTTTAAAAACGTTATCATTTGGTCCTGATTAGCAAAAGTTCATTAAGTTTACCAGATTAACAACATATCTATTTTAACCTTGATTCAGTGAACCAACTTTATATTCTTTCCTTCTATTTGTAACAGTCTTGATATTTAGTACCTTCAAATATCCTAAAACTTGATTTCTTTTCATTTTTTCTTTGTCCCTTCTCACAAAATTCTTCAAAGTTTTAAAGTTTTTTTTGTAAAGGATGATTATCCAGGTCACTCTGTTGATTTGTTATTTGTATTTCCTTTTTAATTATTAAGACATCAGTCAGTTTATGGCAGGTTTAAAGCTTTGGGAGATGAGAAAGTGGCCTCTTGCTCAAATCATAATTGACACCTACAAAAGGGTTTGGGGTTCACATATCTTCTTTCCTAATCACTTTCAGAAATTGTTTGTTATTTGTGTTTCATCTAGTAGGAACCTTTGTATCAACAAATTTTATAGCATGAGGTGAGTTTCCTTCAATCTTTAGTGAAATAGATTTTAAATCTAAGTTTTTCTGGAATAAACTGCAAAAGGGTAATTAAAACTTTGATTTTAAAAAGTTACATATGGGCTAAGTTTCTAGATATATTTGAAATAAGATTTTGGAATTAATTATAAGAATCTTTCCATGAGAAAATACTTTTGTTTTGAATTCTGTAACAAAACCCTGAAAGCATGGGATTTGTAGGTTGTACACTTCAGGGAACTAGAAGTAACTAAAAATTATAGTTAAATAACAAGAACATTTACATTTGACATACAAATAGAATGGAATAAAATATTTTAACATTCAGCATATTGAAGGGTATTTTTGAACAATGTTCCCAGACATTAATTTAAAATGGTCTGTCTCTGTAAAGAGACTGTGTTTAAAAGATGTTAAGGAAGAGGAACAAATTTTAGTGGACTTGAGACTGATCTGAAAATGGATTTAAAATTAATTTATAAGAGTTAACGAGTAATGTGGAAAAAGACCCAGGACATACAAAAGACGTTGAACCTACAGAAGATTGTGATTAATGGCTTATTGTAGTAAAACAAGGGGAAGGATTTTTTACTTCTTAACCATACATTTAAACCTTTGCTTGTGCTACTTTTATCTTAGTAGCTAAATGAAATTGGTAAATATAATCTGGCTGACTTTTTTTCACCTTTTTGTTTCTAAACTTACTTTGTATACAACATTGCATTTAAATATACCCAGGGCTCACATGAAAGAGAAAGGTATTTTAATGAACATTATTAAAAATGTTAAATAAAACCCATGTGGGGTATGTGTACATGTTTTTATATTATTATAATTTAATTTAATTTAATTTATAATATAGCACATAATATATTTGGGGGGAGCGATGACTCAATGGTTAAAGATGCTAAACTCAGCTGGAAAGCTGACAGCCCGAGGTCAAGATCCAAGTGCTGCACAACAGGGTGAGCTCCCATTACATGCCCCAGCTCCTGCCTATTTAGCAGTTAGAAAGCATGCAAATGCGAGTAGATAAATAATTACCACTTTGGTGGGAGGATAACAGTGTTCCCTGCACCTTTGGCATTTAGTCATGCTGGCCACATGACCACGGAAGGGTCTTCGGACACGCCGGCTCCCTCAGCTAAGAAACAGAGATAAGCACTGCCCCCTACAGTCAGACACGACTGGACAGGGGAAACTATTATCTTTATATAATATATTATTTTTTATTCTGGATTCTTAAAGATCAAGGTAATGTATATGACACTCCCTTGTCCATGTGTACAATAACAACCATGTGTTGATTTTACTGAAATAATTCTGCAACCTTCCATGGCTGAGGGTGAGCTTAAAACTGAGTAGCAGTTGTCTTAGTCCAGCAATTCTACTGGTATATCCTTGCATACAACTATATTTCCAGCAGTTTCAGAAATGGTTTCTTTTAGAAGAGGATAAACTTATCTCCTTTTGCTTTTTCCATTGGTATTCTGGCAATGAAGGATATAGAGCAGGGGTGTCAAACTGGATTTCATTGAGGGCTGCATCAGGGTTGTGTTTGACCTTGGGGGGGGGAGGGCATGGCCAGCTCGGCATCACTTGTGTTGGGGGCGCCTGTGGAGGCCCGAGTGCTCTGCCAGCGAAAATGTGCTCCCGAGCTCTGTTTTCGGCTGCGATGACCTCCTGCATCGTTCTGCCAGAAAAAACGGAGCTCAGGAGGGCCCTCCTGAACTCCGTTTTCGCTGGCAGAGGCACTGCGGGCTGGTCCTTCGCTGTTTCCAGGGCAGCCCCGCGTCAGATCTAAGCACCCCACGGGCCGGCTCCGGCTCCTGGGCCTTGAGTTTGATACACCTGATATAGAGCATCACATACATATAATCTAATTTTCGGCAATATGATGCTCTGTACCCTTGACTGCGATACCAAGTGAAATTTTTTACCATGTGGAAATTCTTTGGAAAAAAGTAATCCTACTGTTCTTTTAGGTATAAAGTACTATCTAGTATGCATAGCAGCAGCAAAGGGCAATGTAAATATTTAGCAGATGACACATCCATTTTGAGGACTCCATTAACAACTAGATCCCATTTTTGGGAAAATAGTGATGATGATCAAACTTTATGTAATGCCAGCATAGTATTTGGGAGCCAAGAGGGTAGGTTCCTCTGGGGAAGGTGCTATTATAGAAAAGGCCCACTTCCTAATCCTCCCAGCTGACATTTCCTGATAGGACTTTGTGCTGGATCTGGAGAGAGGAAGTCCCATAAATAATAGAGTCCCTTGTTCACAGTTTTAATATAAATACTGTGCCTGAATAATAGAATAAAATCTTTACAAATACTATAGGATAAAACTATGTATCAACTTAACTCTAGAGCAATTATATTTATTATGTTCTTAGTGCCAGATCTCACTTAATATGAAATTAAATTTAAACTGTATAGCCACACCTTTCTCTCAAAATGTTATTTGGCTACTATCCAGCATAGAATTAAGCATATTTAAGATAATGGAAGTATGTCTAACTTTGTATTGTAGCTATGTTTCTATAGTTACATATTATTTTTCAACAGGCATCTTTGATCAATATAAAATTGCAATGCATTTGGAATCAGTATGAATTGCTTTGTGTAAAACATGCTAAAAACTTCTGAAACCAATGAAATTTGGCTTTAATGTCTTATTACTTTAATTTTCTACAATGTTCAAGCAATAATTAAGTTCCAATTTTCAGAAAAACTATTTACTTTTTCTTTTCATTATAGGAGGATGGTAATTCTATGCTAGCCAAATATCAGGATAAGTCACATAACATTTTTTCAAAGTAATACATAAAGTATAATATTTGTGAACTGCAATTCATTTTATTATATGCATGAAATAGCTAAACATATATAATATTTTTAATTGGGATGCTTGGGGAGAGAGGGTAGTTGGGGAAATACATTATCAATATCAATAGACAATTGCAGTGTTAAAATTCCATTGTGTTTGTTAAGACTTTCTGAGATAGTTTGAAACTCTTTCATGTATGTGATTTCCAGTTTCACTCTACTGTGCTGGTGTAGATTATTCTGAAATAATTACCATTTAAATAGATCTGTATTTAAATGCCCTGAGAGGCTAAACAACTATGCTATTATTGTTTGAAGTCCTGAGATCAAATTTGTGTCTATTTCTGTTCCTCTGTTTTGTTTATCCAGTATAAAATCCAGAGCAGTATTGCTGGCAAATGATGCCATATATCACATTAGAGGAAGAGCATGTGAAGGCATCACTAACTTCGTGTATAAGGTTGTTTGGGCCAATCAATGATTGTGGTATTGGTATAAATGTTGGGGCAAATCTGGATTTATTGCAAGATATGGGTTCCCATGTTGGCATAATTGTTCTATTGCAGTGATGGCTAACCTTTTTCTTGTCGTGTGCCGAAAGCGCGCGTGTGCCAGCACCCATAATGCAATGCACGCACACACACCCGCGTGCCCCGCTCCCCCACGCATGCATGTGCGACCCATGCTACTCCCACCCCCGTGCATGCGCGTGCGACACTCCCGAACATGCGCACACGTCTCCCGCATGCGTCCCGCCCTACGCGCATGTGCGGCAGATACCTGAAAATCAGCTGGCTGGTGGGAGGTGCGCGTGCATGCACGGTGGAGCTGAGCTGGGCGATGGCTCGCGTACCCGCAGAGGGCTCTGCGTGCCACCTGTGGCATACGTGCCATAGGTTCGCCATCATAGTTATATTGTTTCATGTTTTTGTGACAATCTGCTTCGGGTTGAGTGGTTGTTTTATGTAAGTATGGGACTATAGCCAATACCTGAGAAAGTGTGATGTCATTGTCCAGTATGATCTGTAGCTTTTTAATGGTGCAGTTTGGTGCCTTAAGCTATAAGCTGAAAGTGACAACCAAGTGGTGTTTTGTTATTCTGTTTTTGTGCTCTGTCGTTGTGTCCTAGAAATTTATCTGGCTCTATTGATTTGTGTGTTGATCTTGTTGAGTGGATCATTCAGTCTCTTGAATGTCAGATTTAATTCTATTAGGTAAACATCTCTGCAAACTGGGTGAGAACAACTTGGTTGTATTGTGGAGCCTTGGCAATAAATGTTAAATTTGGTGATGTGTTCTGGATGGAAATTGGAAGCATGGAGGTATGCATGAAAATCTGTTGTTTTGCTGCATAACATGGTGTTTATACGTTTATTGTGTAATTTTACTGTAACATCAAACTTCTTCTGTATTATAGGTTGAAGCTGAGGTTGATGGTGGAATTAAAGTTATTGGTCAACTTTTTTGGTTATCATGCTTTTCTTGGGGCCTTGGACAGTACCTTGTTTTATCCTGCTGAGATTGTTGAAAAGGGGATTTTTTTTAATTTAATTGATCATTGTGGTTTCAACGTTTTGGTGAAAGCGTTCAAAATAAACATCTAATTCCACATGGGGGCATTTATTTATTTGGTATTCAGTGTGATCTGCAGCGACATATTCTCCCAGTATTTATTGTGTTGATAATGGCTATGTATTTGTTTCTTGTCTTGAAAGTATTCCTTAAATCTGAAGTATTTCAAGGTTAGCATAGAGTTGCATATTTTATATGGGCTTAGTGGGGCAAAAGGACCTTATGTAAGAATTGACTCTTCTTCACAGTCAGCATCGTGGATCACAGCTGCAGTGTGCAAGTATCTGGTTGAAATATAGCTGGCTATCAAATATATATTGTGTTCACACCTAGTGGTAAGCTGTAAAGTGGTTTGCTTGATTTTAAGTTAGCTGAATTCAGCTATTCTGTTTTTTAACATCATAATTATGATGTAAACTTACCTATGGTTTATATAAAAGTTTCAGTAAGGAAAAAAAGGTTAAGCAAGTCTGACAGTTACAAAACCAAGAACAGGTGCAAACAAGTGAGTTCATTCCAAAGAGAAGAACAGATAATCCATGAAAGAAATGAAGAAGAAAAGAAATATTAGAATGTGAAAATGATTTTTTTTAAAAAAAAAAAACAGTTATTTTTGAATCAACATCTGTGATAGCAGCTTTCTATTTTTTTCCCCCAGTAAACCTTATCCCTAGTTCTTGGTTTTATTTTTGAAATTGCCCCAATTGTTCATTTCTGCTGGTGTAATAAAATCTAGGTGTTTATTCTTCAGTTAAGCAAGCTATGGCTTAATGCAATGGGTGAATTTTGGATGTGGACCTGAAACTTAGAATTGCTTTTTTTTTTAAGGTTGGTTGCTATCATTGATAGATGGATAGTCTTATTAGGCAATTCTATAAAGGATATTTTAGATGCCTTGTGGCGATTATCTCCCATAATCATCTCTCTTCATAATTTGTTGGTTAGTTTGGCGGTCAATTGCCCCCTTATGGCTTTAGCTTTATTACTGTTTTGTCTCCCATAGGATACCTAGGAGCTATGCTTTGTTTTTCCTTCTGTTTTAAGTTCAGCCATAAATAAAACCTTTCTTTTTGCTTTTTTCTCCTGCTTCTCCCAAGATAGCTGATGTATCATTTCCACTTATGTTCATGTGTCTTGGGGCAAATAACATCTGCAGCACCTTTGCTTCCATTGGCAAGTATTCCTGATCTCTAAAAAGAAAGTGATGTGGTAATTTTGTTGATGGATCACTGGGGAAATCGATGTAAGAGCAAAGCAGAGATGATATAGCAGACAGTTGATGGAATATGCAAGTTTTAATAAAGAAGAACAGTACTAATAACAGATGTAGTGGCAAAAAGTGTGACGTTTAAACCTGGATATTCATAGGTCCTACCTCAGCCTTGAATTTCCTATCAAGCTATTGCTTCAGTTTCCAAAGAATAAAAAAGTAAGGGTGATGTTAGAAATTGTGGTTATGATTTTTAAGGTAATGTATGGGAGATGTTGAATGATTCAGGAGCAACATACTGTAGATACTGCCTATTGTTCTCATTACTATCAATAACTTACTATTTTTTGACATGGGCTAATTAGAAGATTGGAAGATTGAACCTGGTTCTCTATATTAGAGCCATTTGGAGGAAAATAAGACTAGGTATTGTTTGTTGTGGTTGTTTGGAGAAAGCTGCTACATATAGTCCTTGGGGGAAAGAAGATATCAGCAAAATGGAACAAATACAGAAATAAAAATCAGCAGGATGGTCTCACCATAGGATTAGAAAGAACAAAAATATAAGAATCACATCAATCAATCTAATCTCCCTAGAAGACACTAAACAGAGAATTATCTGGACAGCTTTCCAAAAAAGCCAATAAGAAAGTGCAAGGTGCAAGGTATTCTACAGTGTGGGGCCATCACACAGAAGAATTTTTTTCTCTTGTTCCCTTGATCTCCCTCAGAAATGGATTCCGAAATATCTTCTCCTGGAAGCATACATGGAATGAATGGAATCACTTTGGATGATTCTATTCACATTGAATTGAATGTCTATGGAGATTCTCAATCGTCCAAAAAGGTACTTTTCCAAAAGGCAAGTGGATTTTCTTGGTTTTTTTCCTTGAAAATATTTCTCTTCTCATCCAAGAATAGCAATAGCAATACACTTATATACCGCTTCACAGCGCTTTACAGCACTCTCTAAGCGGTTTACAGAGTCAGCATATTGCCCCCAACAATCTGGGTCCTCATTTTACCGACTTTGGAAAGATGGAAGGCTGAGTCAACCTTGAGCCTGGTGAGATTCGAACTGCCAAATTGCAGGCAGCCATCAGTCAGCAGAAGTAGTCTGCAGCACTGCACTCTAACCACTGTGCCACCTTGGCCAAGAAACTTAGAACTGAAAAAGCTTCTTGGACCAGAAGCAAAATGTTTTCAAGGGGAAAAAAAATCAAGAAAGTCCACTTGCCTTTTGGAAAAGCACCTTTGGGACATTGAATTGAACATTTTTCAAAATATATTTTATGTTCTTTCAGTGAAAACAAGGGCTAAAATACAATCATTTATGTAAACTTTTGTCAACTGTGGAGGATAGTTTCTGTTTTGGATGGTTCTAAAATGCCTGTTTTAGAACTATGTCTTGGAAAATTTCAGCAACAAACTTTTTTGTGTCATTTGCAATAAATTAAATGCAGCGCCTAGAGCAATTCAAGATCCCTTCTGTAATTAGATTGTCTTAAACTTTGTTCCCATCCCAGATGTCTTTTGTTGGCAGCCCAGCTTCCATAAGACAGTTCAGCGAGTTAATTGATCTTTTCTACTGAACTGTGCTGCAAGTACTTATCCAACACTTCCTGAATAACCCCATGGAAAATCCAGATTGTTTTATCTAGTATTATGGTTGGAATAAGCAAGTATTGTTAAATTGAACTGGATTTTTCTGTCATAAGAAAGCTATGTGTGTGTTGCTTGTAAGCCAACTTTAAAAATGGTTGGTTGTTTCCAACTTGCTAATGCAAAGCATCCTAGTGCCTATCAGAGTTGTTGTATTGCTACCATCAGTTCCAGCCAAACAGAAGGTAATGGGAATTGTAGTGTATCAAATCAGAAAGGTGCCAGAAGGCTGATGCAGTTTGAAACGGGAGTTTTTTAATAGTATGGTGCTATCTAGATGGAAGGATGTTACAGATTCCAGTTCTTGTGTATATCAGCCTTAAGCTCTTTGTCTCCAAAGCATTTCGGCCTGGATTTGAGTTTTTCTTCATCTTTGGCATTACAATAGTTTCTACAGCTTTCAGTTGAGCAGCACCTAGATAGCCTTGAAGGAGAAATTCAAGGGCGGCTACATAAAATGTGAGGAGAGGGTAAGAAGGAAACTCAGAATTATCCTGCCCTGATTTTCTGTGATATAAGGTGGGGAGAATTTCTGTTGTGCTTTTAGGATTGTGTTGTTATACCCTTTAGCAATAAAATGTCATGAATATTTGTCTTGGGTTATTGGGCTGCCTGATACCTTCTGAAGAAATTTCACACTGTCTTCTTTCTTTTTATTTTTTATTATTTCACAGGTGAAACTTTATAACAAAACAATTATGAAAAGTTTGATAGATCTTTTTAAAAACCAGGTGAAATTAACAAAGCTGCCATAGACAGCTATGAGCGTCTGTCCCTCTTGTAATGATATTTTCTAATCTGAATTTCATCATTATTACTCTCACTTAGGCTAGAAGAAGAGAAATCCTAGGAAGAAGATTTCCCTTGCTAAAAAAAAAAAGTTTGACATGCAAACTAGTTTAAAAAAATAGAATTGTGAGCACCAACCTTCAATGAGTCCCTTGGGAGTTGGGCGGCATACAAATTTAAATAATAATACTATACTAATACTAATACTAATACTAATTCTTTAGAAGGAGTCAAGCAGCCCTGAAGCCCAAGACATATGGCCAAGGAGAGCAACAAGTTATGATTGAAGAAGAGGGAGCATTCCCACCAGAATGCACAGGAGTTTATTGGAGCACAGAAAACAGAATATAAATGCATTGTAAATGCACTATTTCTTTAAAAAATTACAATAGTTGTAAACCAAGGTAGGAGTCAAATATATAGAAACCCTGAGAATATTATGGAGAAGAAAAGATAGTGAATAATCACATGGTAAAGGTCGAGTAAGGGGGGAAAATAACAGCTGATAGGACTGTAAGGGAGCTGTGACATCACCTGCCTTTATCGTAAGGTTATAGTAACAGAATCTTGCTGGTCTGAAAGCATGTCTCACCTCCCTTCCTTTATGTCCAAGAGGCCAGGGAGGGTCCTTTCTGAGATGCTTTCCCCAGCCCATTCTTTCTGTAGGCTGAGTTTCCTTTTGCCTGTCTGTTGTCTAGGCTGTGACTCTTCCTCCTATCCCCAGGTTTATCTCACAGCCCATTTCACAATTCGACCTAGGGGACATACCTGCACTTTCTTTTTGATTCAAACAATTTACTGACGTTCCCAAACTGGATTTTTTTAAATTTAACTCGGGGTCCATGAACATCTTTCTGGATTTCCTATCCTCTCATTGATTCTTTACTCCATTTTTCCATTTATGAAATGGCCTTGTCCTCATTTCCTAAATATTATGTCTGCTTCTTGTATCAATTTCTTATTTGTGATTAGCTGTCAGCTGTTTCTTTTACTGTTTGGTACCAACCTAGATGCAAATTATGAAAAGGCATGAAAATAGGTCAAATGGGGGGGAGGGAATCCTTTTGCTGAGGCATTTTGTGTTTTTGACATAGTTCTTATGGTTAGTGGAGCTTCAAAGCATAAGACACCCTAATTTTTATACTAAAGAATTGAAGAGAGTTTATAGTGGGATTTTATTGTGAAATTGTCCTTCTAGTAGAAATAGGAATGGGATTGAAATAACTAAAACTGTAAGCAGTGACACTTAGAAACTGTAAATGCATTTTGGACCAACTGCTGTTTGGAAATATGAAAAGGCTGAAAAAATAAATACAGATAGGAAAAACTCCCCTTACGCTCTTTAGGTGGCTAGCTTTCTAGCTTAATGTATTCGCTCACCACTCACCATGACTGGTTTAAATGTTAGAAATCCTGGGGACTTCTTTTGAAGTTACCCAGCATTCAATTTCATTTCATATACAGTGTCTGTGGTTGACATAAACAGTAGCATTTGGGCTAGATAACTCATTGGGTTGTTTACTTGAACTACTAGAATATCCAGTGAATTTTATCCAGTCCTACTGATAAGATCCTCAACATTCCTCCTAAAATCCGTTACTCAACTCTGGGACTCTGTTTCCTTTCTTTGAAAGAAGGGCAGAACCGAGCCATCATAAAATAGAGGTAGTCCTCGGCTTACGACCACAATTGAGCCCAAAATTTTTGTTGCTAAGTGAAACATTTGTTAACTGAGTTTGCCCCATTTGACCACCTTTCTTGCTACAGTTGTTAAGTGAACCGCTGTAGTTGTCAAATTAGTCAAACTGTTGTTCAGTGAATCTGATTTCCCCATTGATTTTGCTTGTTAGAAGGTCGTAAAAGGGGATCACATGGCCCCCGGGACACTGCAACCGTCATAAATATGAGTCAATTGCCAAGCGTCTGAATTTTGATCACACAACCATGGTGGATGCTGCTGCAGCGGTTGTAATCATGAAAACTTTTCAGTGCTGTTGTAACTTTGAATGGTCACTAAACGAGCTGTTTTAAGTCGAGCTCTTCCATTACTACCAGTAATGGAAGAGCTGAATTCTGAATTATCTGAAAAATATTTAAATATTTCATGTGCTTCCACTGGGTGTCTGTGTTTTTTGTTAATAGCGTTGCAAAGACTTTCCAATCAAAATTTGAAGAATACATGATCAGACTATTCCATTTTAGGCCAGAAATATTGAAAGATTGATCTTCCACAAACATATAACATTGTTCAGTTCTGACTGACAGGTAATATTCCAAACAAAAGATTTAAGCTTTAACGGCTTCTCTTATTGCAAGCTTCTCATGGTGCTCCATAACAGTCTAAGTTTGGCACCCTGAAGCATTTTCCTCTATGGGATGCATTATTTAAAATTCATTTCAGTGAGCCATCCAATTTTTTAGTTTTCAAACTTGCCTAGGATTATTTGCAAGGTGGAAAGGAGGATCAATTAAGTGTCTAAGAGAAAAATGTGACCACCTACTGTTTAATGTAATTGGAGTGTTCCTTCCTCCCTTTGGCCACCTATTAAGAGGTTCAGGAGCACACATCTAAACAATGGGTGGGAACAGCATTGCTTTGTATAGATGTTACAAAACCCTTAAGAAAAACCCTGCTGAAACAGATTAAACAACCGTCCCATCCAGCACTCACGATCATGCAGTGACCAGCTGGTGCATTTAGGAAGGCTATAAACATGGGCAGAAGGTTGACAGCCTTCCTTCATTGTTGCTTTCTATCAGCAAATATTTTAGGCATGGCACCGTATTTTGGAGGAGCAAATAGCCATCAACCCTAATAGCCCATTGTTTTCTCCCTTTCAATAGCTATCTAAATTAGTGATTATCCCTACATTCAGGTCTTGATAGAGTGTTTTCAGTGGTGCCTGTGATATAGTAAAACATACTGGACTGAATGAAAATGTGACTTTGTCATAGTGGAATGTGCTTCCAGTTGTGAAGTAGGTTGTTCAGTTTCTACCCTTTTCTCATTTACTGGAACCTTGTTTTACCTTACCATGTTTTGATCAAAACATAATTTCCAGTGCTTAGAAGCAGCTTTTCTTTATATGCAGTGCTTCCGAGCACAGAAAAGCAAATGTTTTTGTCAGTGAGCACATTTGGATTTTGAAAGTGAATTATGGGCGCAATCACTAAATGGCTGGTTTGGGCAAGTACATACCTGTCGCCCAGTGATAGGATAACTGAAATTAGCTATAAAGCAGTTGCTTAATTTCTAATAAGGTTGCTGTCTTTGAGCTCCCAGATGGACTTATTAAAGGTAAGCACATTGGATTGAAGCTGCATTATTTTTAATTTTTTGAAAATGTTTGTGGGTCTTATGTGAGATTTAAGGGCATTATTATGATGGAGAGCCATAGCTATATATACCAGTTGACCGTTGCACTAATCCATTATTTCTTTAATCATGGTTTGAATAAATTGCACTAAACCATAAACCGTAGCTGAGGGCCACTTTAGTGTTGTGATTAAGGCATCAGGATAGGAACCAGCAGCTCTAGTCTTGCTTTAGGCACAAAGCCAGCTGGGTGACCATGGGCCAGTCACCCATTCCTCAGCATTAGGAAAGAGGCAGTGCTAAAGACTTCCAAAATCCTATCCAGACAATTGCCAGGAATCAAAACTGACTTAAAATCATAGTCAGCCAGACAGCAGACAGACAGATACCATAGTTTAACATCACAATGTCAGGATTCATGTAACACATTAAACCAAAATTAACCAAATCATTTTGACTGACTGCTATAAATAAAGTCTATATATAAATGTTGCCCAGATAAGGTAGATTCCTTCATCAATAAATATTCTCAGAACCATGTTTAAGATACAGGATTGATACAGAATAGCATAATAATTGCCTGTATGCTCAGATTTTGCTGACCATGGCATATCATGCTGTTAAAGTTACAAAACTTCCCAATACTGGTGCTGTAGGATTTTCTAGATAATGCTTGATGCAAATTAATAACTGAAATGTATTATATAGAGCAGAGGTGTCAAACTCGCGACAACACTTTGTCATCATGTGACGTATCACAACTTTTTTCCCCTTAGCTAAAATGCGGGTGGGCATGGCCAGCGCATGACGCATCCGGTCTGTGGATTGCGAGTTTGACACCTCTGATATAGAGGCTTCTGGAGACTGGGCAATCCTAAAGAATTTAAGCTTATAACTTTTGGTTCAGTTGGATTTTATTTCATGTTCAAAATGTACAGTTTGTCTTTCTCTCATATAAAATCTGCATGGAGAGCAAAAACATTTGGCTAAAAGGAACTTAATACAGGGTTCTTTCATGCAGAGCACATGCTTGCTCTGCTGATGAAGAATAAATTATAACTTTGTTAGCTGAAACAGCATTTTTTAGCAATTAAAGCACTATATGATGTTTTTTCATCTATTTGAAATTAAATGAGCAACTTTCATATGCAAAATTGTCTTGGGAAACTATTATTTTCCAAAACTGTGTGATGCTAAACCCCTTCTGTGATGTGCACTGATTTATTTTGTAACTGCTGTACATAAATTCTGAAACTATGGAGTGTTGACAAAAAATGGTTTACAACTAAAATGAGGATTTCTAAGCAACTTAGAGAAATATGAAAAGAAAATTCCAACCAACAGATCCATAATTGTCTTTAAAATGTTTGGCAGTTTTCTACCAGAAACTTCATTAATTTATTCAATGTTTCCCAGCTTACCTGAAATAAGTAGCAATTGCATTGAAGTGAACTGCAGTGTGTGTAAAATACCATTTGTGTGTGTGTAGGGAACGTGTTTTCTGTTGCAATTTAAATCCTACATTAATTTATCCTCTATGTGCATCTCATAAGTAACCTGCAGGTCATGAAATCTTATGACTTTTTAATAAAAAGTTTCCGTTGGAAAAGGTTCTACCAGATTCCTTCTGATTTTTTTGTATTCATAGACTAACAGAGTTCTCCCTCTCAGTGTCTACAGTTGTTGTAGGTATATCAAAAAATTAAGGTTTACATTTTTAATTTCTTTTCCTCTTTCACCTTACCCAGATTAGACAGTTCAGAAACTGTCAGTATTCTTGTTAAAATATAAAACAGTTCCTTTTCAAAAAGGGCTTTTTTTGTTGTTGCTATAATCCTCTTAAATTTTGTGTATGAGCAAGCCTAATTCTGTAGGAGATACCAGTTTAGTTTGTTTCCAAATTGCGCATTATGTCAAAAAAGAGGTATAGTTAGCAATCTCTGACTTCTATAGCATACAGCACAAGGCCTGTAGTAAAACCCAAAAGGATTGTGGAAGTGGAGAAGAACATCAAAAACGTCTGGAGAACAGTTTGTTCAAATTCTTCTTTGTGGGGGCTCAGCATTTTCAGTGCATTATGCTCTTCTTATCACAGATTTTGCAAAAAGAAAAATGCACTGTCTGCATACTATTTTACAGATGATGTTGTCTTTGACAAGATGGATAACTAGGACATAGGATTGTGTTTATTTTAATTTTTTTTTCTAAATAGAGATTTTTGAATGAAGAGATAGCAAAAGGGTAAAAATCTTAGCCCACAGACTGCCGTTCATGTTTCCAGATAATTGTTCATGCAAAATATACTCTTCTGAAATGAAGAACTTCTGTAGGAGGATCTCTGCAAACATATAAATAAACCTTCCCTCTCCACTTTATTATGTTGGTCCGCTGACTAGTAGCAATTATAAGTTTGCATCCCAAAAGTAGTAGTTGGGTATTTAAAGTCTGCTGGTCATTACATTTAAATGTAACCATATTAGAACCAGCTGTTGAAAATAAAACCAAACTTCTTAATTTATAAAGAAATTGTACTAATAAGAATGTAGCAGCAGACAGATGTTATGTTAAAAGCTTAATTCTTTATTCTAAAGCATAACTGATTTTTTTTAAAATTGTGAATGGAAAGAGAGCTGAATCCTTCATTATAATTATTGCAACACAGTCTCTGTGGTATTACAGAAAATTGATACACAGAAACAAAAAATCTTGTCAGCAAATTCTTGAAAATGCAGAGAAAAGTTAAAATGTTCCTTGATGCATCCTAGTCTTCATTTAATCGGATAGGCTTTCAAATATAGATTTTGCATCCCACCAAGATGCAATTTGTCAGAGACTTGAGCCATGCTCTTTATTTTGAAGTTGGCTTTCTCCTCGTGAGTAGTTTTCATGACCCAGCTACAGAAAATCAGCAAGATAGCAATAACACTTAGACTTATATACGGCTCCATAGTACTTTACATTACTCCCTGAGCAGTTTACAAATGTCAGCATATTGCCCCTAACAGTCTGGGACCTCATTTTACTGACCTTGGAAGGATGGAAAGCTGAGTCAACCTTGAGCCAGTCCGGATCGAACTCCTGGCTAGGGGCAGAGTTAGTCTGCAATATGGAATTGTAACCTCTGCGCCACCACGGCTCATAACAAGATGTTTCAAGTGTCTCAGAAAAAGTTCACACTTACACCTAGTGCTACTCTATAGTTGATGTTCAGCAGTTGTCCATTTCAGGTTAGTATGTATGTATGTATGTATGTATGTATGTATGTATGTATGTATTTATTTATTTATTTATTTATTTATTTATTTCGTCAAGCATGTATTAGATAACAGATATAAGTATAAACATAACGATGAATACATGAAATGGATATGAATAAAAGGGAACATTAGGACAGGGACGGTAGGCACGCTGGTGCACTTATGCCACTTAAAGACCCCTTAGGAATGGGGTGAGGTCGACAGTAGACAGTCTAAGGGTAAAGTTTTGGGGGTTTGGGGAAGAAACCACAGAGTCAGGTAGTGCATTCCAGGCGTTAATGACTCTGTTACTGAAGTCGTATTTTCATGTTTTTCATGCAATCATGTTTGGCACGGTTTACCATAAGTTTGTGTCTATTATGTGCTCGTGTATTGTTGTGGTTGAAGCTGAAGTATTCATTGACAGGTAGGACATTGTAGCAGATAATTTTATGTACTACGCTTAGGTCGGACCGAAGACGGTGAAGTTCTAAGTTGTCTAAGCCCAAAATTTCAAGCCTGGTGGCATAAGGTACAGTGGGGCAAAAAAGTATTTAGTCAGCCACCAATTGTGCAAGTTCTCCCACTTAAAAAGATGAGAGAGGCCTGTAATTGACATCATAGGTAGACTTCAACCATGAGAGACAAAACGAGAAAACAAATCCAGACAATCACATTGCCTGATTTGGAAAGAATTTATTTGCAAATTATGGTGGAAAATAAGTATTTGGTCAATATCAAAAGTTCATCTCAATACTTTTTTATATATCCTTTGTTGGCAATGACAGAGGTCAAAAGTTTTCTGTAAGTCTTCACAAGGATGGCACCCACTGTTGCTGAGAGACAAAACGAGAAAACAAATCCAGACAATCACATTGCCTGATTTGGAAAGAATTTATTTGCAAATTATGGTGGAAAATAAGTATTTGGTCAATATCAAAAGTTCATCTCAATACTTTGTTATATATCCTTTGTTGGCAATGACAGAGGTCAAATGTTTTCTGTACGTCTTCACAAGGTTGGCACACACTGTTGCTGGTATGTTGGCCCATTCCTCCATGCAGATCTCCTCTAGAGCAGTGATGTTTTGGGGCTGTCGCTGGGCAACACGGACTTTCAACC
>QLTV01000601.1:4081520-4100717 GCA_003457575.1 Thermophis baileyi | reverse complement strand
GCCTAGGGAGAGTAGAAACAGTGCTACACTTTCTCCATTTGTAGACAGTCTGTCTTACCGTGGACACATGAACATCAAGGCTTTTAGAGATACTTTTGTAACCCTTTCCAGCTTCATGCAAGTCAACAATTCTTGATCGTAGGTCTTCTGAGAGCTCTTTTCTGCGAGGCATGGTTGACATCAGAGAGTGCTTCTTGAAACCAGTAAACCCAAACCAGGTGTGTGTTTTTAAAGGGCAGGACAGCTGTCAGCAACACATCCAATATCATCACACTGATTGGAGTCAAGGTTGGCTCACTCCTGGCTCCAATTAGCTCTTGGAGAAGTCATTAGGCTAGGGGCTCACATACTTTTTCCTCCCTGCACTGTGAATGCTTTTGAATTTCTTTTCCAAGGTCTTCATTACTGCTCTACTATTATTATATTTCTTGACTGTTTGTTCCTTTATTATTGATAATTTATCCTAAAAAAGAAGAAGCTAGCTCCCAGTTTAATATCTTCCTTGTCAATTCTAACGGTGGTTATTATTCCTGTTGTCATTACTTTAGTCTTCTTTATATTTAATTTTAGCCCTATTTTCACTGTGTTCCTTGACTTTTGTTCCAAGAGCTTGCAGATCCTTTGCATTCTCCATAGTGGGTTGAGATAGCATCCAGGAATGGGTTAACTCGTCTGTTCAGTTGATTGGACTGAGTCTGTCAGAGCTGAAAACCCCGCCTCTGTTGCTAGGGCTTCCAGCTTTCGACTCAGTCCTCAGTGTGGACAGATGTGTGAAATTTTTCTCTGTTCCTGAATTCTGTTTCTGGACTATATTCCTAGATTGCTGTTTTTTCGGAGGATTCTACAGACCGTGAGTTCATTGCCAGCAGACTCCCTTTCCACCGATAGAGTCGCTGGCTTGAATAGACTGGGAGCTTCGGCTGCAGCCTCCAGACTAGCCACATTTCTTGGTTGGACATTCGCCATTCCATCTAGCTGAGTTCTCCTAGTCAATTCTACCAATAGACAAGAGCCCTCTGCGGAATTCCCTGCAACTTAGATCTGTGCAGGGAACATGTGCATTGCCTTTTAAAACTATCCGAAAGCAGGACGAGCTATCAAAAGGCCGCCATTTTTACGAGCCGTGCGCCTGTTTAACGGCTATTGCCAACTGTCGCTCAGGAGTCTAGCGCTCCAGCTCTCTGCCGCCAAGTGTCCTGGGGTGCCTGTCACTATTTCAGGAGTCTAGCGCTCCGCTTACTAACGTTCAGTGCCCCGATCCGGGGTTGACAGATCAGGAGTCTAGCGCTCCAATTTGCTGCCAGCACATAATTTGAAACAAGCCTGCCTTCCCCTCTGCCTCAGGAGTCTAGCACTCCGTTTATGGCTGTTTAGTGCCCCGCCTGGGGTTACTAATTCAGGAGTCTAGCGCTCCTTTTGCAGTCAAGAGGAATTCCATCTGAGACCGCCTTGGTTGATTAGAGAGCCGAGTCACTCTAAGCTCCGGGTCGCCCTGCCTGTAGTGGCTGCAGCACTCGGTGCCATTTAAAGGCAGCGTGATAGCCAGAATTTTTGCGCCGTTTTCAGCACTGTTAATTGCGCAACGGGCTTCGCTCCACACACACGTTGCAGAGCCTCGTGCTCACCAGGGCGACGGATTAATTGCACGAGCCTAGCGCTCGTCAGGCGGCTAGCTCAGCCTCTGCGGCCAAAGGAGTTCTGAGCTCCTATCCAGCAAAAGAGCCTCGCGCTCTGAGTGGCCACACAGTGCAACTCGGGCCTTCAGGAGCTTCGCGCTCCACTTAACGGCGGCTATAATAAATAAGTATTGGTGCATTCTGCCATATTTCAAGGCCCCTTTTTACTATCAGAGCCTTGCAAAGGCCACCTCGGGACATAAGAACTTCGCGCTCTTGCCTGGCTCCTGCCTCCCATCTAGAGCACCTTGAGTCCACGCTTCTACAAGCGTCCCACCTCCAGAGCAGCCCGCCTTAGAAGCTTACTCTCTGTGACACTCAGGCCTTCATCAGTGGTTCTCCTACCACAGGCCTATAGATCACATGGCTGATAAAATGGCTCCTATTGCCAAATCCAGTTCCAAGGCGCACAAAAGAGTAGCCGCAGCCAAGCAACCTGAGAAACGGTTGCAAGTCCGATAAGTGCTGTAAGGCCACTGAAATGGATGGGTGTAGGAGAGATAGAGCACTGACAAAGATATGTGCTAAGTATGATCAAAGAAGATCCCTCCCGTCTAATACACAACCTGAGCCACCCCAGGCTGGTACGGTTACCGCCAGGGACCTATCTCCAGCGGAAACGGGAGCAGCTCTCATTAGACATTCACATGTCAAATGCTGATCAGACAGATCTCTGGGGCCCTGTTCCCGATGAACGAAGGGGCTTCTGTCGCACTACCCGCCAACGAAGCCGCCGTTGTGAGAGGCGTGCGCTCCGATTAGCGACAGCCTAACGGTCCAGCCTCCGGAGCTTGGCGCTCAAATTTAAAAACCGCCACAATCATTTCAGCCACCGGTAGCCTGGAGCTGTCAAGCGCGGCGTTTCACGTGGCTGAGGGATTAGGAGCTCTGCGCTCCCTTTGATTACAAGAGCCTCGCGCTCTATATTGTGGAAAACTTAGGCGGCAGTGGCCTCAGGAGCTTCGCGCTCCGCTTGATCAGGAGCTTCGCGCTCCACATTGCGGCAGCCTTCAGTGACCGCGGCCTCAGGAGCTTCGTGCTCCAAGGTCCACTCGATCTCGAGTTGGATGGCCAGAGCCTTGCGCTCTACTTGCGGCTATTCTAGGTCACAAGAGCTCCGTGCTCTAAACTGGCTGTGCCTGACTGTGAATATGCCATTTACACTTGCAGGGGCCAGATCATTACACTTGTCTTCTGACAGTTGCCTGTGACAGTACCGGCGCCATAATAGTCAAGAGTCTTTGGCGCCAAAACTTAAGAGGCTCAAAAAGGCAGATCCTGAGGCAGGCGACAGCAGCACAGGAACGAGCGCTGACGCGGCTATGGGTTCTAAAATAGCTGCATGGAAAGAACCTCGACCGAAAAGTGGATCGAGATCACACAGAAACAATGCAGTAGCCCAAGGGCTCTAAGGCATTCCAAAAGGATGAGAAGCACAGGCAAAAGGTGCTAGAGAAAATTTGTGCTAAGGCTGTCAGCAAAAGCAGCCAGCTGTCAGAGTTACCAGATGAATCAATCCATTCAAGTAGAATGTATTCTCTGGACCTGTCACCTGGGGGAGCTAGAGAGCATTTCTCTCCACCAAGCTCCTTATTGCCTGTCACAGCCCTCTAATAGGGCCAGAACAGTGCCTGAGGCCACATTTACACCAACAGCAGCTGGCCTTAGACTGCAAATGGAGTCACACATTGATTCCAGTTGCCAGGCAGTCTCTTAACTGGTAGAGTCACTGGGTCTATTTAGCTGAGAGCTCCAGTAAGCTCCACGCCTGCTGTTGTGACATTGAACTGAACATTGGAGCTTCATGCCCCACAGTCTGTCACAGGAGCTCTTCGCGCTCCCCCTTTCTGCATCCAGCAGGCAGGCCGCCCATCATAGGAGCTCCGCAGTCCTTTTTGCATGCTCTTTAGCGCGGCGGTTGTGGCCACAGGAGCTTTCGCGCTCCGATTGACAGCTAGCTGCCAACGAACTTGATCTTCCAGAAGACTTGTGCTCTCCCTTAACAGCAGCATGCCATTTGATTGAGCTGTCACAGGAGATCCGTGCTCCACATCTGATTGCGGCTGGCTAGATCTCTTCTCGGAGCTGGCGCGCCTGGACTACAGCGCTCAGCATACGCTGCTTGTCGCAGGAGCTTTGTGCTCAAGCGACACGTTGGGCCACGGGAGCTTCATGCTCTGATTGACACTAACCGCCAACGGCCTTGAGCATTGCAATAAGATGGGCCATTGCAGGAGCTGTGCACTTCATGTTGGGGGGGGGAGAGGCGCGAACATATCTGATGGGGGAAGGGGCGCGAACATATCCGTTCCTCGCCGTTACCCCAGGAGCTCTGATTGCCAGCTAACAGGAGTCTCAGAGGAGTGATCGCAGCCTGCACTAACGAGCCTGATTACCCACAGGCTCGGAGCCTCCAGACAAGGCGGCAGCCTTAACGACAGCCAGATTGTCCGGCGAGAGCATTGCTTAGGCTGAAAGACGCCGACGCAGATCGCTCCCTCAAAAGGGCGCCAAACGTGAGCGAAGGAGATTCAAAATGGCAGACGAGGCAAGCACTGCCAGCACAGCAGGCTCCAAAGATAGAGAACAGGAAAAAAAAAAGCTAAGAGGCCAGTTGCCCCCGCAACTCCTGAGACAGCAGCAGCCACATCTACACGCAGTTCTAAGACTGCAAAGGAGGGCAGTAAAACTCCTAAGCGCTCCAAGGCAACTGAGAGATGAGCGCAGGAGAGACAAGGCTCTGAAAAACCTGTGCGCTAAATCTGGCAGGGGAGGTGCCCATATGTCAGCTCAGCAAGCAGAGCCTAACCATTCCAGCAGGCTGCACTTGAGGAGTCTCTCTCTCTCCAGGGGCAGCTGGAGAGCAGCTCTCTCTGCATAATGACCTATTGCCCATTAACAATGCAGATCCCTGGGGCTCAATGTCCTCCCTGCAGAATCCTGATGGGATTTGTGACCAGATCAAAGTCCTTCATGCAGGAGGCCAGGCGGCTGGGCCTCTGGGCAGAGAGTCATCTGCTGTCCATATGCTGTGGACCACATCACTGGGGAGTCGAACGTGCAGGCGGACTGGCTCAGCCAGACGACCACGCTGAGTGGCACCTGCACCCGTCTGTTTTCCAAGACCTAACGAACCGTTACGGCCTCCTGGAGGTAGATCCATTTGCCACCCCAGAGAATTCGCTGCTGCCGAGATTTTTCTCGAGATTCCCAACTTCCGGGACGGAAGGAGTCAATGCTATCCGCAGCTGGTGGGCCCCAGGCTTCATGTACGCCTTCCCTCGTCTTCCCCTTCTCCCAAAAGTCATCAGGGAGATCCTGCAGGAGAAGGCGGAGGTACTGCTCCTGGCTCCGCTATGGCCCAGGAGAGCCTTGTTCGCCGCCCTGATGAATCTCTCGGTGGCTCAACCCTGGAGGATCCCTCAGAGAGAGTCCTCCCTCAGCCAGGGGGGCGCTGATCCATCCTGACCCCTAGTGGTTCCATCTGACCACCTGACGCTTGAGTGGTGCGCTCTGAGAGGGGACAATATTTCCTCCAGGGTCATTAAGACCATCCAGGCCCTAGGAGGCCTTCCTCCAAGAGCATATCCTCAGACACCTGGAAGGCCTTTTGTTCCTGGTGTACTAAGGCGGCCATTTCCCCAGTTGAGGTCTACTACTACTACTGTCCTCCAGGGTCATCACGACCATTCAAGCCTCGCGGAGACCTTCCACTCAGCGCATATATTCAGCCACCTGGAAGGCGTTCTGCGCCTGGTGTACTTAAGCGTGGGTCTTCTCCAGTATAGGCCTCGATAGCGCAGATCCTGGACTTTCTCCAGGAGTGACTGGACAAAGGGCTATCGCCCATCACCATCCAGAGGCAGGTGGAGGCCCTGTCCTCAGTATTGACTTGCGGGTCGCTGGAGTCCCTGGCTCAGCATCCCACTGTCAGACACTTCATCAGGGGGCCGGCTAACCTGTGCCCTCCTGTAGTCCACAGGTATCCCACCTGGGACCTACCCAAAAGTACTGAATTCCCTAACTGGGAACCCATATGAGCTTTTGAAATTGGCCAGCTTGCGTCACCTTACCTATAAGGTAGTGTTCTTGGTGGCTATCACTTCCGCCAGGAGAATATCAGAGCTGGCGGCTCTGTCAGTCCGGAAGGACCTATGCGTTTTCCATGCAGACAGAGTAGTGTTACGCTTGGACCCTTCCTTTATCCCTAAAATTAATTCCTGGTTTCATAGCGCACAGGAACTTACCTTGCCTAATTTTTGTCCTACCCCTGTCCAGCCTTTGGAAAAGCAGTGGCATACTCTCGACGTAAGGAGGGCCCTCCGTATTTAGGTTAAAAGAACTACTGCGCTACGAAAAACAGAGGCCCTCTTTGTGTCGTTTCCACTGAACAATTTATGCCACAAGGTTACCAGTGGGCCGCCGGCTACGAGCGATAATTGCCACAGCATATGCCATAGCATATGATCTACAGTCCATTCCGAGGCCTGGCCGGGTGACGGCTCATTCGACTCGCAGCGCAGTGATGACGGCGGCCTTGGCGACGCAAGCATCACTTGAGGAAGTCTGCAGAGCGGCCACTTGGTCCAACCCGTCGCCATTTACCCAGCACTACAAGCTGGACATATTTGCCTCGGCAGAGGCGGCCTTTGGCCTTCGCATACTTCAGCGGGTACATTCGGACGGAGAGCCCTAGGACCAGACCATAACCTGCCCATAGGACAGCCAGCTTTGGTATGTCCCAATCCTGGATGCTATCTCAACTCACTATGGAGAAGGGGCGTTGGTCTTACCTGATACGCTCCTTCTCGTAGGGTTGAGATAGCATCCAGCCCCTCCCTAAAACTGTCTGGTCCGCTAATGCGGCGTGATGCATGAGACTGGCACGTCGAGTCTGTCCTTCATCTTCGTCGAAAGCTGGAAGCCCTAGCAACAGAGGCAGGGTTTTTATCTCTGACAGACTCAGTCCAATCCACTGAACAGACGAGTTAACCCATTCCTGGATGCTATCTCAACCCTATGAGAAGGACAGTATCCAGTAAGACCAATGCCCCTTTTGGGCTATCAGGGTGTGTCATCAGCATAGCACAAGTTATTGATATTTCTTCTTCCAGTTGCAAATATTGCTTATCTTCTTTCAAACCAGTTTTCCTTAGTATATACTCAGCATTAAGAGCAGCATGAATTTATTTATTCTTTAGATTTATATCCTGCCTCTATAGCTTTATTAGTAACTCAAAAGTGGTAAACATACCTAATACTCCGCCTTTCCTACATTTTCTTCACAACAACCCTGTGAGGTGAGTTGGGCTGAGAGTGAATGCATGACAAAAAAAATGTGTTACAAAACCCCACATTTCTGCCACGCTGCCTTCAACTTTGCAAAGATCTTGGCAGTAAAACTGCCATTTAAGAAGACATAATTTATATTAATCAGAAATCCATGTTGGTGCTACCAATATAGCAATAGCAATAGCACTTAGACTTATATACCGTTTTACAGTGCTTTACAGCCCTCTCTAAGCGGTTCACAGAGTCAGCATATTGCCCCCAACAATCTGGGTCCTCATTTTACCCACCTCGGAAGGATGGAAGGCTGAGTCAACCTTGAGCCGGTGAGATTTGAACTGCCAAACTGCAGCTAGCAGTCAGCTGAAGTAGCCTGCAGTACTGCACTCTAACCACTGCGCCACCTCGGCTCATATTGTGGTACTTGGAAGTAATTTGATGTTTATGAAATGTGAGAGTTCAAAATCTTGTATTATTGTTACACTCACTAGCACCTAATTGTCAGTATAAAGTTTAATGCATATATACAAATAATGACATTTTGATTAACCTGGCCTAAGAGATTTCTTTACCATAATATTGTATAAAAATGTTTGACCTCCAGCATTTTGTTGATTTTCAAGGCCATATGTAATGTATTTCTGACAAACTAATATTTTGAATTGAACTCAGTTGAATTGAATATCTTATTTGGCCAAGTGTGATTAGACACACAAGGAATTTGACTCCAGTGCAGAAGCTATCAGTGTACATGGAGAAGCAACATAACAATAACAGTAATAGTAAAAATACCAATACCAATAAAAGAGGGGAGTAAAGAAGATAATAAGAAGGATAAATAATAATACTATAGCCATACTATATGGGTAAATAAACAGACATTAGATAACACTGTGAGAATTAGGTGTTCAGCAGAGTGATGACATGAGGGGGAAACTGTCCTTCGGTTTAGTTGCTTTGACATGCCCTATTGCTCCACCCCAAGGGAAAAGGTGAAACAGTTTATGTCCATATCTTCTCATCCCTCCTTCTGACCCGCACAATATACCGGTCTTCTATGGAAGACAGGCTGTTTTCAATTGTTTTTTCTGCAGTCTTTGATCAGTTGCCTATATATACTGTAGGGTTCAGATTGTATACATTGTCTTGAGTTATTAATCACAAAGACAGTAGGTTGCTAGCCACTTAAGATGATTTTCAGTTGGCAGTGTTGGCAAACAGCTCTTCCAGCCTGCCATTTATTGTATTCAGCTTCCTTGTGTACCTTGAATAATTAATTGTGTTCGTTGGATAGATTTATTGGTATTATGCATATATATTTATTGAATGGCATCTTATTTACATGTACATCAACTGTGGAACGGCTTGCCTTCAGAAGTTGTGGGTGCTTCATCACTGGAGGCTTTTAAGATGAGACTGGACAGCCACTTACTTCTCTGCTTGAGCAGGGGGTTGGACTAGAAGACCTCCAAGGTCCCTTCCAATTCTGTTATTTTGTTCTAGTCTGGACTGAAATATTGGAGATGACCTTGACAGAAATATGCAACTGTTACCAAGGCAAAGAGGATTGAGACATAGTTTACGTTCTGGGAAGCTAGATAATGTTTGAAGTGGCCAGGCAAACATCTCCCAGATTCACTAAGTTATAAGAAAGAGAAGAGAGATAAACTGACCCTTAGGGTCCATTATTAAAGCTATCTCAATAAAGTATATTTTTTCTTGTGGAGATGATTCTAGTCTATTTGCAGGGCTGGCAGTAACCTGTATCCAGGCTTCAAACATTATCAAATGGTAGAGTGATGTTGTCAATATAGGGGGCTGATATTTTTGTCTTCCTGGATTTAAAGAAAAGTGTTGAAGCCAACATTTTGTTTTGAAGCTATTTTAAAGCTATGTTAGAACTTTCAATCCAGTAAAACTTTCTGTGCCTCAAAATATTAGAAAAACACCACCATCCAAATAATCATTGCCATATGAGGATGACATTGAGATGTCACAATGTGTTCAAACATTTTGATAAAAAATAAAATATTGAAGGTTTTTGAAAATTGTTTATATGATGGAATTCAGGTTTTCTACTAGCAGCCCTTCAGTTAGATTTTCTGTCTTGGATGCTTTTATCAAGCCTCATCTCTTCAAGGTTCTTGTCTACATCCAAATGTCTAAAACTTAAAAAGCATCCAATATAACTGGACAAGCAGAGGCCACAGTTATATTTGTGAGATTTATGTAAATCTTAGTATCCTGTGTCAACAGAGATACCAGAGATTTTATTCAGAACAGGATGTGTTATCCATTCAGCCTTGATAACATGACAAGCTATTCTGAATCATCTGTTTCATATTGGTAGGAACTCAGCAACTCTCTAATCCTGTGATAATCCTCTCACCTTAATCCTAAATTTGCCATCTATAAGTGTGTTGGCAACTCAGAAGCTGCCATTTTAGCCAACCAATGGGTGTTTGCTGTATACTCTGAAAAAGTGTAACAGGAAACAGTTGTATTATTTTCTATAAATCATAAACAAAATAGTGGCTTTTACCCCATGAAGATTTATGAATTATTTTTGGGCAACAACCATACATTACATGACAGAACTATGTAAACCTAAACTACATGATGCAGCTGAGTAGCAGCAGGATGGGAAAGATTGCATATATATATATATATTTGAGACTAGTTTCAACATTTGTTCTCCGAATGCATTAGTGAAAAGAACTTCCTTTTTCCAATAGATGTACACTAACACAGGCTAGAGAGGAAATTAACCTAACCTTCTGCCTGTTTGTCCTATGTAGTGGCTGTTGCAGTAAAGCCCTTCAAAACATCCTAAGTACACCAAAAGACCTAGCAGCCCCAGGAGGAAAAAAAAGGAGATCTATAACCTACAGTGTAATGACTGCAAAGCTATTAGGACAAAGATGTAGAAGGCTGGCAGAATGTATCCATAAACACCAACTAGCAGTCAGAAGACATGATGAAAACTCTTTAATTTCACAAAATATGGTGTGACTTAACCATAGTTTCAATTGGACCACGCCATGTCCAAAAATGCTAAGGAATTTCTAAGGACCTGGCACTCTGACAAATTAGCCATCAGTAGACACATAGACATAAACAATATCTACATACTATGCAAAAGAGACAATCAACAAACCAAAAAGACAACAAAAAGACCAAAATACCTCCCCACAAGCAATCAGCATCCAGATGAGCATACATTATCTGCAAGATTAACATCACACCAACAATCAAGTAAACAATACCCCAATCAAAGAACTGCCGAACAAGCCAACAGCCCAACCAAAGAACCTCTAAGACCATCCCCACCAACATAGACAGGACAAGCTATTAGAATATAAGCTGAGAGCAAGCTCCACTCCTTACTAGCACTGATGTTACCTAGCTTGGGTAATGAAACATTTGCAAGAAAACAACTAAGCTCAGAGATCACCAAGGACCCCTTCAAGTTCATCATTCCCTGTTGAGAGGACCAACGTGTAATTTCAGAATACTCACTTATTTTTTTTCCCGATTCACTCATTCATTCTGCAAATTTATATGGCTGCCCATCTTAATCAAATAGGGAGGCAATTATGTTAGATGGCTGGAAGACAGTTTTGAAAGATTATTATTCATAATTGTAGATCTGCAGAGTGACATCCAGAGATTTAATACTGCACTTAATTTAATTGGGGGCAAATAGTTTTGTGATTTGCTTCAGGGGTGGGTTCCTCCCGGTTCGGACCGGTTCGCCCAAACCGGTAGCAGCCCGCTGGTGATGTCACGATGATGTCACCGAACCGGATCGGTCGGTGCCGGTCCGTGAGGACCGACATCTTTTTTTTTTAATTTTTTCTTTGAATTTTTTTATTTTATTTTTTTCCTTCTGAGCATGCGCAGAAGCCGACTTCCGGCACTGTGCATGTGGTCGCCATCTTTGTTGTTGGCTTTTTTTGATTTTATGCGCAGAAGCCGACTTCTGGCACTGTGCATGGTCGCCATCTTTTTTTTTGGCTTTTTTTGATTTTTGGGGGATTTTTTTGGTACTGTGCATGCGCGCGCGCAAAGCGCGCGCGCGCCCACGCAGCGTGGGAGGGAGCGAACCAGCAGCGAGGTAAGTTGGAACCCACCCCTGATTTGCTTCCATAGTTACAGTTTGTCCAGATAGGTGGCATGAAGGCCAATAAAAAATTCCAGACGCTAAGGAGTAAAAGGCTGGACAAATAAGGCAAATGTTGATGTATCTGGTCTGGTCCCAGCTGGTGAACTGGACAAAAGAGTTATTTCAGATTGGTCAGATTTATAGAGCCATATCTTCACATCACCTATAATATATAGGCTTTTGTATTGTCATATGTAAATTCTTTATTATGGATTGACAGCTGCTATTAATACATGTTGTATCAGCAACTAACCAGTGAAATATGCGATTCTGTAACTGTTGGGGCAGGAAGAGGAATTCTGGCACTTTGTTATGGCACTTAACTCTATTATTCTTTTGTATTTCCATAGTACAAAATTGGCACTATATATGCCTAGTTAAATAATAGATTTTCAAGAAGCTTTGATGTGAATGGAAGATACTGTTCCAGGTTTTATTAATCTTTTTTTCAGTTCTGGGTGCAGAGTGAACTCCATGTCCCTTCTAAATAAGCTCAAATGGCTGAAATGTTCAGAGATTTCACTGATTAAATGTGGGATTTTAATTAACCCATGGGATATTGTAATTTTATAATTTATTAGATTTTAGTTTTGAAAAAAGGCACCTGAAGTTGCTTACATTACTCAATCCTGTTCTGTTCTTTCAGACATCATTATTTTAGACAAATTCATGAACTTATACTACTAGAATGTCTCCTTAAACCAACTTTTCTACAGGGAAATGGCAGTATAAAATTATTCTAGCAGAAGCATCTATTAAGCTTGTGACTCCAGAAGTACAGCATATATATTTATGGCAGCAACCTGGCATATAAAACTTTTTTAATGCAGCCTTTATCTTTGTGTTTGATTTCAGAATCTTTTAGCAGAGAAGGTGGAACAGCTTATTGAATGGAGTTCAAGGCGCTCAGTCATCCGTATGAATGGAGACAAATTCAGAAGGTTTGTGAAGGCGCCACCTCGCAACTATTCAGTGATTGTGATGTTTACAGCTTTGCAGCCCCAGAGACAATGCTCAGTTTGCAGGTAAGTCCTCCCCTCCCCTCCCCTCCCCTCCCGTCCATTAAAATTTTCTTAGCTACTTAATTAATACATCTAGCATTTGCCCCTAACAGCTTGGATAGAGTGTCACACAACAATGCAAGAAGTCACTTGTTTTGTCAGATGGGCAGCCATACAGACTTGAAAAATAAATAAAGTCTGATAAGGGAATTTATTGTAGAAAAGCTAAGAAGCCATTATGAAAAAAAATTATAAAAGTTTATAAAAGTTATAATAGTGTTCAAATGTCTTGCTCCTATCTTACCAGTTCCATGCAAAGAATAAAAAGAGATTCTTTGTTTAGAGGAGATACAGTACAGTTTTCATCTGCTTCTTATTCTGCTAATGGCCTGATCTACTATCAGGTTTGGACTATGTGAGAATGTATACAATCCATATAGCATCTGATCCTAATAATGCTGAATTGCCTCCAATATGTGTCTGCAGGAAATGGGTTAAACATGAATCAGTTATTTTCTATTTGTAAAGTAAATTATTACCAAATCCAGCAACTTTAAATTTTGTTTTTAATTTTGAACACTTTTGGTAGCATATTTTTTAAAAGCATAATTGACATTTCATAGGTTTCTGCTTGGAACTTTGTTCCTGTTTCTATTTACTCCAGATATTTTTGTAACATTTTGGAGCTTATTTTCTATGACATGCAGTCATAGCTGTGGAGAGTATGTATGAAAAAATGGCTGGCTGGAGGGGGTGGGGAGGAGGAACAGTATACTTAAATTGTATGAAAATATGCTATCTAAAAAAGAAGCAGTGATTTACTTCATTGGCAGTTGTATCGATGGAATCTTACTATTCTGTAATGAACCCAGTGCAGTTTATTTATTTAATTTTTGTCACTAAATCTTACAACTTAATGGTGATTTATAACAGTAGACCAATACATAACAAATTCTAGAGTAGATAAAAATACAGCAGTCAGTAAAAATTTCATAAAAACAATATCCATTATATAGTTTAATCTCTATGCTACTTAAACTCTTGTTGATACCTTGTAACCTTCAATTGGATGAAATATTGCATCATAGAATAACAATTTTTGGAGCAACATAATCCAAAATATTTACAGAATGCATGGATCCATGATTACCAGGGGATTGAAATTTGGCAAAGTTGTGCCCATGATAACACTACCACGTCTTCTGATTACACTTCCTGGAAATCTGTAGGTTGTAGGGCACAAGAGAAGTTGGGTCCCCACTTCTTCCTCATCTCCCTTTGGCCCCTACACCCAATCAGCTGGTGGCAAGTCCTTGCAAGTGACTGACCATTGGCTGCTTTAGAACTGAGGCAAAATTTGAAATATCTTAATGGTAGTGACCAGTGAGGGAAGAATGAAATGCCTGCTGCCTGCTGCCAAGGTAGGGCTGCCTGGGTAGTGGTCTTACTTCCTGGAGGGATGGGGCCTTTGGAAACACACTGGAATGGAGAGCGGCAGGGTGGTGGTGGTACAGTTTACCTAGTAGTCCATGGCTTCCTTTGTCCCGCCTCCTCCAGAAAAGTGGCAGGCAGTTCTGTGGGTTAGCTGAGGAAGAGGAGGAGGAAGAGGCTTCAGTACGGCTTTTCTGAGAATCACGAGGGAATGGAAAATGGTGCAGTCTTATATGTGGAAAGAGGGAGGACAAGGGAGTAACTGGGATGCCTGCTTGCAAAGTATGGCTGGCTGGGGGAGGAGGCTGCTGCTACTACTGCTGCTTTATTGGGTCTCTCCTGAAGGTTATGAGACAAGAGGAAATGAGTGCCCCAGATGGGATGGTTCTATCGGAAAGAAAGAGTGATCCTGGAAGGGAAACATGATTGAGATATATCACCAAATTGATTTGTGTATTTTAGTATTTTAATTATTTTAATTACCTAGTTAAGTTTCTGAATCTCATAGTTTGGATTAGATTTGAGTTTTCTTTTTGCTGGGCTGGAAATACATTGTTAGGAAAAAATGGTTTTAGTCTGTGCAACTGCAGAAGCACTCGAGGCATTCCTGTGTTCTCTGCAGCATGCTGAAGAGAGCAGACATGTTTATGAGTTGTTGGTGTCGCACACTATGGGAGTTGCTAAAGCTACACATAAGCAGACACTTGCAGTTTTGGCAGCACCCAGGCCTGTCTTAAGACATGCTCGGGGAGGAAATGTTTTGCCAGAATTTGTTATACGTTGAGCTCTATTGGGCTTTTCTAGGCATTTATATGTCCATATAGTTCCTCATCGTGTTCACCTTCAGTTTTCTTTTTCCAGGAAATAAACTCTGAACAGGTTCCTGTAGTGCCTTTTTTGAGTGACAGGTTGGCACGAGAGAATTGGTTTGGCAAACAGTAAAGGGGCTTATTGTTTGTTGCCAAGAAACTGCTTTATCCTCAGGAGGGTGAAGATCAGGAATGATCAGAGCAGCTTTAAATGCTTACTGCCCTGATTATTACATGAAAGAGCTAGTAACACATTCCATTATGCTGATCTTGGTGTAAATCTTTTTGTTCATGGAATTTTATACTGCATAAATATTGTCATTTCATAAAAGGATCCCATTTACTGACGGGGTGGGGAAGAAGAGGGCTTAAGATTCATCTTTTACATGCCATAGGCTATGAACATTTCCCATTAATTTCAGTGAAATCCATCTCTAAATAAATATTAGGACTGCAAGCTCATCATTTCATAAGAATGCAGCTGGACATCTAAAAAAAGAAACAATTAACTCATTGCTTCTAGTTCAAAACATTTTAAATAGTTTGGATTTAAGATCTCAGCTTTGCTACAGGAAAAAATATGAATTAAATGAAGTTGACATTTCTTTACCTGAAAATGATAACAGAAAGTTAATATTTCTTAAACAATTAAGCAATTAAAAGTTGGGAATTTCAAACATGTATATATAGAAGATAAATTCTGGTCATGTATGAAGTTTGCTGAAAAACTTAAAAAGTATTCCCTATATACTGTTTTACAGTAATGGAATGAACACGCATTAAGAACACATAGACATTTTAATGACTTTTTTTTACATTTTGTGTTAGAATTACTTTGAAGTGGTTAGATATACTCAGAGATTTAAGATCTGTGAGCCTCCTTTTGTAGAATGTGGTTGTTGTTTCACTATATTGTATATTCATGCTTTGAATTTGAAGTATTAAAAATGTGAAGAATATTTTTAGTTTTTAAAATGATGTTCCTATTTTAGCATTAATTGCTGGTATAAAAAAGGAAATATTTTAAAATATTTCCGTTATCTATTGTCCAGAGAATCTCTGCTAGAGAATACAATGATACCTTTTGGAATGAAAAGCCTAACAGGATATGTTTGTTTTAGGAAAGGAGAATTATGCTGAGAAATCGGAGGGAACATTGGTTTTGAATATTTTCTTTCCATCTTCTGTAATCATGCCATTATGTATAGGCTGCAGACTCCAATGAACTGAGAACCTTCTCTTCATTGTTGTTTTTTTCTTAAGAATTTGCAAACCTTATGGTTTGGGAGACAAATATTGTGTGTTGCCAATCTCTGCAAACAGAATGATAGTGGGTAGAAGGCCAAGGCACCAGTGCTTGCTAATAATCTTTGCTTCTCCTGGGGCCAGCACAAGAAAAATAAATTATACAAAGTAAATAGCCTTGCTTAATTGCTGTAATTAGTCAGGTTCAATGATTCTCATTTCTTCATATTGGTTTTTTTTTAAAATGTGGACTTGAGCCATAGCTGACCTTGAGAGACTGGGGTATCATTTAAACATGCTCATCACCGCCACCACCCTCCAGGTTGTCGAAAAAAAAGTAAGGAAGGTAATCTTTTGGTCACCTAAAAGTAATCCCACTGACCACTAATAAAATAAGTCAGTGCATCACTGAGGTCTGCCTCTTATAATTAAGTCTCACTTGATCATTCGGGAGCTAATGATGATTAGCCCCTGGAATTTAAGGATTTTCCCCTCCTATTCTGGAAGATAGCTAAGTGAAACTATCAATTTTGCTCAGCAAATGTAGTGGAAAAGCAATCTCCTCTATCAAAAAGCTGCTATTCAAGCTGTTGCTACAACTAGTGAAAGTTGGATTGTGTCTGTATCAAGTAAATGAGTAAAATTAGAAACTGTCACTGTGAAATATCTGAAAGTATATTACTAGTTTAACTGTAATAGAGTCTAATGTCAACTCTGCCAGAAGTTCATAGCATGCTTTCTGCCTTTTCATTGTCCTCTAATCTTTCCTCTTTTTTCTTTTATTTCAGTTTATATTGCTTTTCAGAGAAATTATTATTTCTTATAAAAGTTCACATCAATAATCATAAAAGGCAAGGGCTTACGATTAGAGTTTACAAACTAAAAGAGACAATACACAAAAAGTGGCAGAAAAAATAGACGAGCACGATTCAAGGTCATTACTGAAAGGCATTAATATCCAGATCTTTATAGCCAGGTTGACCACCAATGATGTTGATGGTCATCATTGAAGAGAATATAATTGTTATTAATCCCACAAGTAATAAATGAAACTGAGATTTGCTGCTCATTGTCTGTCCAGTCTTGGAACAACTGCCAGTAAGAAGGTAAATATTTTATCTGTCAGGAAGAAACAAACCCCACTTTCTAGTAGCTGTCTCTTCGTGTGTGTGTGTGTGTGTGTGTGTGTGTGTGTGTGTGTGTGTGTGTGTGTGTGTGTGTGTGTGTGTGTTTCAGGGTTTATGAGATCAGGCCTTTTGAGACTTATATTTTACTGGTTTTCGTCTACATGAGGGAATCCTCTTGCCCTTCTAATGCTACTGACCTACAATTCCCATTCCTACCATTATCCATGTTGGGTGTTACAGTTCTGCAATATCTTGAGACCATAAATTCTGCAAAAGGTCTGGACTTTCCCCATCTCTTCTCCTGAGCTGGGTAAAGCATAGAGAAGGTATTCCACTTCGTGTTCACTGCAAATTTCCTGTGGGACTGTTTATTTCTCATTACTTTAGCAAAGATGCAAAATCTTAGGGATAAGCTCTTGAACATGTTTATGATCCCCTGAACACAGGCCAGCATCAGATTTACCACACACAGCTACTGATTTAGGCAATTGCTTGTAAAAGTTAATGTGGATGATAAGTAATGAGCTTTTAGTATACATGCATAGATAATATCCTTCCTGCAAGCCAAGATTGTTGCAGGCTTCAGTAAGACTTGATGACATTGCACACTATAATGTGTAAGGGTATTGGCAATAGTTTGGAAATCTCTGAGACCATTCAGATCTACCAAGCAGAATGTGAGACCCTTCAGACTATACATTTATATTCACATTTCAACATGGAAGCAAAGCCTATCCATTTTTCAGGCCATGTTGGCAATGTTACTAGTAGCCACTTGTCTATGAGTATAGGTAGTCCTCGACTTACGACTACAATTGAGTCCAAAATTTCCTTTGCTAAGCAAGATAATTGCTAAGTAAATTTTGCCCCATTTTACAACCTTCCTTGCAACAGTTGTTAAGTGTATCACTGTACTTGTTAAATTAGTAACACATTTGTTAAGCGAATCAGGTTTCCCCATTGGTTTTGCTTATCAGAAGGTTGCAAAAGATAATCACATGATCCCAGGACATGGCAGCCGTCATCAATACATGCCAGTTTCCAAGCACCCAAATTTTGATCATGTGACCATGGGGATGCTGCAATGGTCATATGTGTGAAAAACATAAGCCACTTTTTTCAGTGCCTGTGTAACATTGAAAGGTCACTAAATGAATGGTTGTCAGCTGTGGACTACCTGTCTATCTGCAGTAGGAAGGTGTGCATGTAAAAAACTTACTTATGAACTGAAATGCTGCAATGGTTCCCTTAAGCAGTGGGATTTGGTGCTTAAGGCATTGGACTGGCATCAGAGAACCAGGTTTAAGCAGTTATTTTCTCTCTTAGACAAAAGATACCTTAGAGGGTTATGGTTAGGAGAAAAAAAGGGAAAATGGAGCTCCTGAAGGAAAGTAGTATATAAATCTAACAAATAAATGTTAGCAAACAAATGTGGAAGTATTTGCATGTCTGGAAAGCCTCCCATCAGCAGACAACTGTGCTGAATATACGTAGATCAGCTGTTCAGTTATATCCTCAGTTCTACTTAGGGGAATTTAATGCAAAAAATCTGCAGCGTTTTGGCTTTTGTTTTCCCATGATGTTTACAATATTGGAGAGCTGAATTGATTTATTTCTGGTATAGCTGCATTGCAGTAGAAATCAGTCTGAGCCTCATGTTTGTATAGGTATACATCCATATACACAGACACTGTGGGTCCATTTTTCTTTTGGTGGAGATCTTATTTTACCCTTGCTCATGGCTGTTGACTTTCAGGTCCTATAAGTGGGTTGTTTACTTGATAGCTTTGCAGCTTTTCCTACATTTCCCAGATGATATGTGCAAAGTGCCTGACTACTGTTTTGTTTTGTCTTGCCCTTTTGTATTGAGTAGATGTGGTGCAATTGTTATCACTTTTGAATCTACAGTGGCTTGGATACAGGGCATTTATTTTTGTTGCTTTTCCTAAGTCTTTCGGTTGTAAATTGATTATGGATCCTTTTCAAACTGTTTCTGTGAGTTTGGGATATGAAAGGGGCAAGGTAGAAGTTCCCTTACACTGGAAGATTTACAGTTGCAAGAAAAAGTATGTGAACCCCTTGGGATTACGTGGAGTTTTGCATGAATTGGTCATAAAATGTACTCTGAACTGAAATGTCATCTAAGTCACAACAATAGAAAAACACAGTCTGCTTAAAATAATACTACACAAACATTAGATGTTGCCATGGTTTAATTGAACATAACATGTAAACATTCACAGTGCAGGGAGGAAAAAGTATGTGAGCCCCTAGCCTAATGACTTCTCCAAGAGCTAATTGGAGCCAGGAGTGAGCCAACCTTGACTCCAATCAGTGTGATGATATTGGATGTGTTGCTGACAGCTGTCCTGCCCTTTAAAAACACACACCTGGTTTGGGTTTACTGGTTTCAAGAAGCACTGTCTGATGTGAACCATGCCTCGCAGAAAAGAG
>QLTV01000601.1:4066187-4081388 GCA_003457575.1 Thermophis baileyi | reverse complement strand
TGGAAAAAGAGCATCTGGATGTTACACAGCACTACTGGCAACATATACTGTGGACAGATGAAACCAGAATTGAGTTGTTTGGGAAGAACACACAACACTACGTGTGGAGAAAAAAAGGCACAGCACACCAACATCAAAACCTCATCCCCACTGTAAAACATGGCGGAGGGAGCATCATGGTTTGGGTCTGCTTTGCTGCCTCGGGGCCTGGACGGATTGTTGTCATTGATGGGAAAAGGAATTCCAGAGTTTATCAAGACATTTTGCAGGAAAACGTCCGACCATCTGTCCGCCAACTGCAGCTCCGCAGAGGATGGGTGATGCAACAGGACAATGACCCAAAGCATACAAGTAATTCAACAGAACAATGGCTTCAACAGCACAGAATATGCCTTCTGGAGTGGCCCAGTCAGAGTCCTGACCTCAACCCGATTGAAATGCTGTGGCATGCCCTTAAGAGAGCGATTCACACCAGACATCCCAAGAATATTGCTACACTGAAACAGGTTTGTGAAGAGGAGTGGTCCAAAATTACTCCAGATCGTTGCGCAGGTCTGATCTGCAACTACAGGAAACGTTTGGTTGAGGTTATTGCTGCCAAAGGAGGGTCAACCAGTTATTAAGTCCAAAGGTTCACATACTTTTTCCTCCCTGCACTGTGAATGTTTACATGTTATGTTCAATTAAACCATGGCAACATCTAATGTTTGTGTAGTATTATTTTAAGCAGACTGTGTTTTTCTATTGTTGTGACTTAGATGAAGTTCAGAGCACATTTTATGACCAATTCATGCAAAACTCCACGTAATCCCAAGGGGTTCACATACTTTTTCTTGCAACTGTATATGTGGATGTATCTCCTGAGCAGAGAATGAAAAATTGTTAAGGGTTTGTGGATCATTATCTAATAGTCTTGGTGTTACATTTATAATCTGTAATAAAGATTATGTTAATTCTTTGATTCTTACTTAATTACAGTATAGCCATTGCCCAAAGGAAATATAGTATTGGTTAAATATCTAAAAATGTAATGAAATAAAAATGTAAAAAGAATAAAAATTACTGCCTTCTACAGTTAAAACACCTTTTCATGATAGATACTAATATCCCATTTTTCCAGTTTAGAGCATCTAAGAGTAAGTGCAAAAAAAAAAAAAAAAAAAAAAATCAAGCCATCAAACTGCTCCCATCTGCTTGATGCTTTCATTCGTCTCTGCTGATTTCATTCGTCTCCAAGTGTCCTACAAGTGTGTCCCTTAGCACAGAAGCAATTGGTTGAAGAACATTTCTGCAGCGGGAACCAAATAATTGAGTATTTTATGAGGGCCATGGACACATGACCTAAAGCCACTAGGAGAGTTTATTGAAGAATTAGTTGTTTTGCATTTTATAAATTTGTACGTTCTGTTGCTTTGGTATCAATATCATAATTCTGTAAATGTTTCCCTAGAAGAAATTACATTAGAACTATTATTACCACCTTAACATGCCCTTTTTTTTCTCTTAGAATGTAAGAAATCAGTTAGGGATGGACATGTACAGTATATATAGCTTCTCTGTCTGTGCATTCCTTCATATGCTCATGCATGTTCATAGGCTTATAAACATGCTGTCTCTGGAGGTGTATATACATTAAGATTTAGGGAGTCAGTTCTTCCTATCACTCCTCCTGCCACTGTAGTGATTGTTGCTATTTTTGATAATTTGATTTGTCCATTGATCAAACTTCGGTTCTAACGAATCTGACCTTCTCCAAGTTGATGCTTTCCAGTTATGTTGGAAGAGTCCCTTGGGAGTTGGGCGGCATACAAATTTAATAAATAATAATAATAATAATAACAATAATTGCAATTCTCAAAATCTCAATGGCTGTGCTAGGTGGAAATTGTAATACAAATCTATCTTGGAGGCTTCCGTTTAGGGATAGATCTACTAGGAATGAGTGCAAAATTCCATTGTTATGTTTATATGTGCCTATTAAGGCACTGAGCATCACACAAAATATTATTTAAAGGGGGACTTAAAGACTTCTTTTGGTCTGTCTTTATCTTCTATGTTGGCTTAATATCCTTAATATGCTAGGAGAACAGGTTCCTTTGTGCCCATTTGTTTTCTTGTACTTGAACAGAAGGTGTAGGCAGGTGGGAATGATGCTCTGGAAACTTCTCCCCAGCAGTTTAGTAAACTTGCTGCTGTTCTGTTGAAAGTAAATGACATATTCCAACATTTAAACACAGTAAGCTCACCTAGAGAAAAGTCCTTTTACAGGAAGACTGCTGTCAGATTATTTTGCAGTTTTGTTAGGCTGAAGCTATTTTAGCTAGCTCAGTTTTGAAAAGAACATCAGGTGTATTAAATGTAATAAAAAGATGGGGGCAACATTTTTTCATGCTGCTGCATTTGAACCTAACTGAACGTATGAGCAGTTTATCATCTTTAGTAATGATTTTTTACTATATCTTGATGGAGATTTCAAGCTTTACAGAGCTAAAAAATGTCATTAGGATCTATTCAGCAAACAGCCCACTGAGCATGCTCATCGGCTGCAGGTTGCTGAGGGGAGGGGGTAGTGAAGAGAACCAGAAATGGTGTATGCTGGCTGGGGAATTCTAGGTATTGAACTCCAGGCATATTAAAGTTGCCAAGGTTGAGAAACACTGGTCTGTTGGAGATCGTAGCAGAACAACTTGCACTCCTGTATTTCTTTTTCTGCAATGGTTCTGATTAAAGTTATAAAACAAGATATTTTTTTAAAAAAAAAATCCTTCCTGCTAAGTTTTAACTGAGGATACAAATATATATGACAGAGGCCTTATAAGGCAAAGTAAAACCTCACTCGTTTCTCAGAACAAATTGTTTCTCAGATCTCTACTGTATAATATGTAAGCTAATGTAATGTAATGAGCTTGAAATTTAGGTAGAAATCTTTTGCCAAAGGTACTAAACATTTATCAATTAATGAACAAGTCATTCATAGAATGAGCTTTAATATAAAGATAGATATATTATTCATCTCTTTGTGGTTTTGCAGTAATGTAACCCAGCATGTTTAATGTAAATGGTTTTTCTGTTATACTTAGTTTTAACACAACTAAGCATTGCAGTTATGACTTAAAGCTTGGCATGTATCATTCAGTGCTATTTGACTGCCCTCTACAGGTTGTTAATGAAGATGCTACTGTATAATACTGTTCATTAATTAATGACAGTTCAGCACCACAGCTACATGCTTTGCTTTCCAATTTTGTCACTTAAATAGGATTTTGAAAGACAAGAATAACTCTATGCTCACCAACTAATAGCAAAAAGATATGGGGAGTTTTCTCTCTTTGTTTCTACTACTAATGAACTCCTGGAAGTGAGCCCTTATTTTTCTTCTTATAAAACCATGGTGTAGAAATACTGGTTTTCTTTTCATGGAGAGATCACTGCACTGAGCTAATGGGGAAATGCACCTTTTTCCCCAAGTGGCATTTTGTTTGCTTAGCAGTGACTGCACTCATCTTTCTTGAATGCCGGTTATTCTTCTGTGCCAAAATTCTATAGTTACGCTGCAGTACACAGAAGACAGATCTCCCCAAGCAAAACTTGCAGCAAGAAAATATTTGGCATGCCCTGGAAACTGCATTAACCATTTTAGAAGTTTTCTTCACCGCCACAATCTAAGAAGCTTGGATTTTAAAAAAAGATAATGTAGTGTTTCCAATATGATGCCTTTGAGATATGGAGCTTAGTTATGTGTGGGTGGATGGATGGATGGGCTGCAGTAATGATAATGATGATGATGATACAATAATAATAAATAACAATTTAATAAATCTATATGCTGGATGACTTACAATTGTTAAAACATTTTAAAAACAGAGAAGAATAAAACTACGAAAACAGCACAAAGCAAAGGAATAATGATGGCAAAGAAAATTAGTAGAGGGAAACAGAGAAGACGAAAAGGGCATCGATTGTCATCTTTAAAAGGTGAAAAGTCAGATTTTAAGACCCTTTGAAATAGCAGTAGGATGGGATCCATTTAAATTTGCGAGGAATCTCATTCCAGAAGATGGGTGCTGCTACAGAGATGGTGTTCTTCCAGGGTCCTGATAAATGGCATTTTTAATCGAAAGAACCTGAAGTGCGTCAACCTCGACAGATGAATCTGCTGAAGCAGATATTAAGGGTAACAGGTGGTTCCTCAAGTTAAAAAAAACCCGCTGTGCTATATAAGGCTTTATAGGTCATGACAAAGTTCCTTGATTGCCAATGAGTCAAGTTATTTGAACTGTATTAATCATCTGATGAATCTGATTATTTAACAAGCCCTTAAATATTCTTTTGGTTGGTTGGTTTTGCTTTTGTCAGTAATTATCATGAGATAGGTAAGATTTGAGGTTTATTTATTTTAATAAATTTATATGCCGCTCATCTTGTGATTCAAAGTGGCTCTGGGCAGCATATAAATTTATGATGAGATGAGGTTGAAGATTCAGCAATTGTATGAAAGATTATTTGACTGAATATAATGTATTCATTGTTTTTGTATCACCTACCTACTAAGAAAATCATCAAGGTGGTTATGGCAAATTCTAAATAAAAGCAATGTTAAAGCCTTAGGATCAATATGAAATGTCCATCAATTTGAGCTTATCTCCTAATAATTTTATGACTCCATCTAGGTAGTTTCGCTGGTAATAGTATTGATGTATTATTTATTGCAAATTGTAGTGCCAATTCTGCATGGAAGAAAGTTTTCCTAAATGTAGTCACACTAACTTCTCCCAATTATTTAAATCGATCTACTCCAAACATGACTACGTTAGGGTTTAACTCAGCTGCCTTATTTTAATACTAAAACAGGACACTGTTACATTTCAGATTATTACTTGTACAGATGCTGTTAAAATTGATGCGGCTTTCTTGAAGTATACATTATTCTCTGTTATTTAAAAGAAGATACAATAGCACTGGGCCTCTTCAGATCAAGCATTTATTTTAAAAAGCTTCTTCATTTTGTTAAATTGTCTAGAACAATAATAAAACAGTCTTTAAAAAATAAGTCTAATAATTTGAACATTCTATAGACATTTATAGTTATTGACTTACCTCCTTGCATCCAGTTTCAGCAGTCTGATTTGCACAAGAAAATAAAATTCTGCCTCTGCCTCCCAGCAAGTTGCCTCCTTGCAGTTCTAGTTTCACTTTCATTTTAGCACATAGGCCTGCCTGCAGGCTCTCAGCTGATGGTTGGGAGGCTATAATCAGTTCCTTGTGCTACTCAGGCTCTGCACTGTTTGCTGCAGGAGGTAAATTGCTGGGAGGCAGAGGCCAAAGGTGGGGGTGGCTGGGTGGGGCTACATTCGGTGTATAAGACGCACCCAAGTTTTCACCCTCTTTTTGGGAGTAAAAAGGTGCGTCTTATACTCTGAAAAATACGGTAGTTTAGTTACATACATATATACATACATACATATTTGCACACACGCGCACACACAATCTAAATGGTATTAAATTCCTTTTGTAGGGTGATGATCTGGCAACCTTACAGTTAAATAAACTCTTCTGTTTTAACCATCTTCCTAAAAGTTGTCATATGTTATTCCATGTGTTTTCCCCCCCAATTGTCCAGTCTAGCATTTGGCCCTGGTATTTCCTAATGATCTCTTTTCCCCTGCTAATCAACCTGATTAGGTTTTTGCAATCATCCAGTTTTACAGCTCTCACTAAGTTGTGCAGAGTAGTAATGTCCAGACTTAACACTTTTAGGCTGCAACAAAACATTAAAAGAGTGAAAGGTGAAGTCAAATAGTTTTCTATGAATCTAGATAGTAGAAGCTAGGCGTTTCTCTGAAGCAATTGAATTCTGTAATTTGAATAGGACCATGAATGCATTTTTCACAAATAAATTCAGAAGTTTATATCACCTTTGAAAATATTCAGTTCAGATGACAAGAATCTTAAGGAAAATTATATAATAATCAACATTGTATTCCTGCAATAATCAGCCAGATCAAAGGACAACTCCTTTTGGATTGGACTTTTTGTCCATAAACATGGTAGGTTTTTTTAAATAAAATCCTTTAAGTTTATATGATTATAAATAACATCATTGGAAGTTTTGTTCTGGATTTAGAAGATTAAGAAAAGCACAAGTAATTGAAAGAAGAGAAAATATTATCCACTGGGTGCAAGTTCCAAGAATTAATCCTGAATTTTCTACCTTAACAGGCAATTAAAAGTAGGGTGGGGGATTTTCAAGAAGATTTACTCATTATTTATTTTAATCCATTGGTAAGGGCTCCCATCTCGCAAATGCAACTCTGCACGGTTAATAGAATTAAACTATCAAAACAAAAACAATAAAAAATGTAATCAATAACAACAAAAGCAAAATGGCATAACATGGCAACTGAGGGACACCAGTCAATCACCTAACCTCACAATCCCTTTGTCTAGGAAAACACTCAGGATGGCTTTCTAGAAATCCAGCAGCATCATGATCTATCTAGCAGAGTGACATGGTGCTCCAAAGGGCAGGTGCTGCATCTTGTGAAAAATTGATCTGGAAGTAAATCCTGCTGCTCAGTATGTACTGCTCAGTAGGTCTGATGTGCACAACCCAGCAAAGTTTGCAGCCTTTTTCTCTTAGGTAAGATATTTCAGATGATTCTCACTTTCAACGTCTCTTTAAGTTTGTAGGAGAGAATCTCTCATTATTTAACTCAGGGGTGTCAAACTCGCGTTGTCACGGCGTCATCACGTGATGTATCGCGACTTTTTCTCCCTTTGCTAAACCGGGCATGGGCGTGGCCAGCGGGTGACGCATCCAGCTCGCGGGCTGCGAGTTTGACAGCCCTGATTTAACCAGTCCAATGATAGATACCAGGATGAGCCCTTTCACACGTGCATGGTACATTTTGAATCATATGTACAAAATGTACATTTTTAGAATTAAATAATTTCACAGCCTTGGGGCTTGGCTTGGCTGAGCTTCAAAACCAGGGGTGAAATCCAGCAGGTTCTGACAGGTCCTGGAGAACCGGTAGTGGAAATTTTGAGTAGTTTGGAGAACCGGTAGCGGAAATTTTGAGTACTTCAGAGAACCGGCAAATACCACCTCTGGCTGGCCGCAGAGTGGGGCGGGAATGGAGATTTTGCAATATCCTTCCCCCAGGAGTGGGGAGGGAATGGGGATTTTGCAGTATCCTTTCACTGGAGTGGGGTGGGAATGGAGATTTTGCAGTATCCTTCCCCTGCCACGCCCACCAAGCCACGCCCACCAAGCCACACCATGCCCACCAAGCCATGCCCACAGAACCGGTAGTAAAAAAAATTGGATTTCACCACTGTTCAAAACTCGTCAAAGTCCTTCTGCCCAAAAATCTACTCTGCCTGGATTTTGCTTTGGTTTGTTTATCATTTCAGCAGGTATCATTTTGGGAAAGGATGAGGGAAATACTATTGTTTTATATTTTGGAACTGTTTATCTTTGCTGTGATCCAGCTGCCCAGATCAAAATTATTCAAAAACCGGTACAGAAGCAGTTATTCATGTGTTGTTTTTTTTTTTGTAGAAATGCAAATATTCAAGTTCTGTGCCAGTTGTTCAGATGTGTACAGCAAAAATTGACTCAGTGCTGAGCTAACTTGTGCAGTGATCTGTCTCTATAGAAGCAACTGATTCTTAATCAGCTCTGGTCTCCTGGGAGCAATGTGTTATATTTGCCCTAGATGAATGATAATTTTGCAAAGTCAGTTTATCTAAGTGTGCCGCAGAGTTCACCTACCTCAACACTCCAGTTCTCTTGCAGGAACTCGGTGTGCCTTGGATGCCCTGTGCTCTCTACTCTTAGAGGCTCTGAATGAATCTTATTTCTGTATCTAACTTTGTAAGATAAAGCATGGCTCGGTGCGTAAAGAAACGCTAAAAGCCAAAACTCGCAGCTTTAGAACCCTAGAGGAAAGTTCTTTTCTCTCTTTCTAATGTCCTTTTCTTAGAGAAGTGGAATTCATGATAATGTTTTGGAACCCTAGAAATTATGCCTGTGTGTAAGAGGGATTACCACATTTAAATTGCACATCATTGCTTTGTAATTGCAAACAAGTAAAACACACAGGGATATGACTTGAAATGAATCAATATTAAGGAGTGTAGTGGCTTCTTAATGATGGTGCATTACCTTATTTTAGGGGTGTGAATCCAGGGGTGAAATTCAAAATTTTTCCCTACCAGTTCTGTGGACATGACTTGGTAGGCGTGGCAGGGGAAGGATACTGCAAAATCCCCATTCCCTCCCCATTCCTGGGGGAAGGATATTGCAAAATCCCCATTCCCTCCCCACTCCTGGGGGAAGGATATTGCAAAATCCCCATTCCCTCCCCACTCTGGGGCCAGCCAGAGGTGGTATTTGCCGGTTCTCCGAACTACTCAAAATTTCCACTACCGGTTCTCCAGAACCTGTCAGAACCTGCTGAATTTCACCCCTGGGTGTGATGAAGCGGTATCAGTTATGCATCTGTATACAGGTAGTCCTTGACTTACAACAGTTCATTTAGTGACCGTTCGAAGTTACAACGGCACTGGAAAAAGTTACTTATGACCAGTTTTCACACTTATGACCATTGCAGCAACCCCATGATCACGTGAACAAAATTCAGATGCTTGGCAGCTGAACTGACTCATATTTATGATGGTTGCAGTGTCCCGGGGTCACCTTTGGTGACAAGCAAAGTCAATGAGGAAACCGGATTCACTTAACAATCGTATTACTAATTTAACAACTGTCGTGATTCACTTAACAAATGTGTTAAGAAAAGTCGTAAAATGGGGCAAAACTCACTTAACACATTTCTCACTTAACAACATAAATTTTGGTCTCAATTGTCGTAAGTTGAGGACTACCTGTACAAAGAGTTTTCAGGAGGAATTTGTAGGCTTGATTCAACATGCATATGATTTTTGTCATCTTTACTAATGCAGAGTTACCCATAAAGAATTGGGGTGCAGTGAGGGACACTGAATATTCTGACCTAAGCAGTTTTATACTATTCCTGTATACTTGGCCACACAGAATGGTATTACTTCATTCCATGTTCTTACTATGCCCTCCATGGACACCAGTTTTTCTGAAAAGATGTTTGCAAAGTGGTTATGCAAAACTCTGTGACCTTTCGGTATACTAAAAGGAAAGAAAGGCTGAGAGAGTTAATATTTGTTGTTGTTGTTGCTTGAGTGGCAGTTGTGCCAATATTTAAACTGGATGAATATATGACCATGCTTTCTATGTGCATTCCTCTCAATACACGGATAATGGTATTTGACACCAATACAGTAAGAAAAATGAAAGAAAGCTAATTGGATCCATTAATGCTTCTCTTTTAAGTGAACATGATTAAAAACACATAGATCCCCCAACACAATTTAATTTTAGAAAAACTGTTACTTAAAAAAAAAAACTGCCACTAATTTAATATAATTTTTTTAATGTTATGGATGTTACTTAAAAAAAAAACAGCCACTAAATGACTATAATTTTGTTAATGGTATGGAGTAAGATTTCCCAGTTCTCTCTTTTCTACTTATTTCATCAGCAGCTGACATGGATCAGTTGTTCTTGTTTTTTTTTTTTTGTGTGTGTGTAAAAACACCCCCTAAAATTTAGACCAGTGTTCTAAACAAAAGGATGAAGGCTTTCTTTGCGGTGTAGTCTGTCTTTCCCCCTCCCCTCTCCCCCAAACATAAAATTTCAATCAAGGCATGCCTTTACAGGTATTCCTCAGCTTACAACCTTTTGCTTGATGATTTGAATTAACCTTGGAATTAGCCTCAGGAAAAGTTCAATGTAATCTAAATTCAAAGTTACAACTGTTACATCATCCCCACAGTCTCATGATTACAATTTGAGCAGTCAACTCACATTTATGACTGCTTGCACCCTCCCATGGTCTTTATGATCACAATTTGTGATATTTTTGCCAGTTTACAGCAAAAAATGAAAAAAAAAACCTGCCATTGGGGAAGCCAGATCACATGATTTGACTTACAACTGCAGGACTCATTTTACAGCTGTAGTGACTTGACTTACGGCCATGGTAAAAATGGTTGTAAAATGGGATCCAGTCATGTGATGACTTGACTCATGACCACAACGAATTACAATACAAATTCCTATCCCAATTGTGGTCATAAGTTGGGAACTACCTGTTTTCAATTTATGGGCAGGCATACAGTTATGAACAATATGAGAAATACAGCTCTCAATGTCTTTTTGGACAGGGGAAGAAGATTCCATAATGCAGGAAGTCATTAGTCATTTAGGACAATCTAAAAGATAGTCTTCTCATTTTATAGGAGGAAACTGCTGAGACTGATAAAGGGATAGTCCATGTTAATCAAAGGCTTTGAGTCATTGAATTATGAGTGATCCACTTCTTTCCCTTGTCTTTTTTTTCATTCCTTTTCACTATCATTGACATATTTGCAGAAGGGGAGAGAAAAGAGACATAAGGGAAAATGGACATCATAATTTTGCATAGGATTATTATTTCCATGTAGACACACAATTACTGCTTTTCCTCCTTTTATTTCAACATATTCATCCATATGTTTATATATTATATACTGTATTTTTGCTGCTATTGTTATTACTGTATGCATAAAAATATGAAATCACAACTGTTAGTAGCTGTAGTTGGCTTTCATATGCATTGAACTCTTCCCCAAAACCTAGGATGTCATAATGTATTACCATATTATATATGCAGGTCCAGGCACTGTTTTCTTTTGTAATTGATTGATGGAAATTTTGTCAATATACAAATTTTCTAAGAGTTTTGTTGATAACCACTGGGACTACCAATACCAGTTTATGCCATAAACTTTCAACTTTGATTTTCAGATTTTGATACTTTGTAATGGTCTCAATTCTTATTATTGTGGTTAGTTGCACACTCAATCAGATATTTAGCCTGGATTTAACACCTTTGTCCACTATCGAGTCCTTCCCAAGGACCTAGGACAGTGGTTCTCAACCTTTCTGCACCAGGGGCGAAATGTTCTGGGTTCGGGCTTGCCTGCGGGTCGCCGGACAGCTGATAGCGTGGAAGCAGGAGACTTCACCCAGACGCCGCCATTTGGATTCTTTTACCCTCTGCGCATGCGCAAAGCATTCTGCGCATGCGCAGAGGATAGAAGAACTCAAATGGTGGCATCCGGGCTAAAAGCTGTCCGGCGACCCGCAGCACGGCCGAACCGGGACCTTTTCACCCCTGCAGTGACGGTGGCAGCAAGATGGCGGGCTAACACGCGCGGCGACCCCTGTGAAATGGTCGTTCGACCCCCAAAGGGGTCGCGACCCACAGGTTGAGAACCGCTGACCTAGGAGAACAATATGTTGTTTGATGGGGTTAGATGAACCATCATAAGTTATAAGTTGTTCCAAGTAAACTGCCTTTTTCAATTGACCGATGGTGATTTTGTCAATGCCAATGTTGTTCAAGTGGTGTTTTAGATATTTTGGGATTGCCAGGACACCTATTACTATTGGTACTTTGGAAACAAAAAGTAACTTTGCTTTTATTATTTCTTTGTTTTCAATCTTTGTATATTTACAATGGGTAAACAACTAATTATTTCTGTTTTATTCTTCCATCTTTTGGTTTGGCTAAGATAGCTTAGCAGGGTTTTGCAGGAAATTACTGTATATTAATAACTTTTTGCAGGGAAACGGATAATTCAAGCTGTTATATTTGCTAAGAACTTGAACATGTTATGGTTATGGTTATGTTTTACTTTCAGGCAAGCTAATGAAGAATATCAAGTCTTGGCTAACTCATGGCGCTACTCTTCAGCATTCTCAAACAAGCTCTTCTTCACTCTAGTTGATTATGATGAAGGTGCAGATGTTTTCCAGCAGGTGAGGGTGTGCTTTAGAGATTGCTAAAACTACATTTAAAAGAAATCCTTTCTTTGAGAACACTTTGTATTTTTTGTTCTATGTATAATAGTGTAGTATTGATACCTAGCTTGTAACTTGTGTTTGGAAGCTAAATTGCATTAGCTTCAACAGCTTTGTTGTAGCTGGATGGGAGATATATCAGATATATCAGGCCTATAGCTAACGTAAGACCCTAAAAGTAAGCAGTGGCAAACTACTTCTATACATTTGCCAAACTGCATGAATATGTTTATAATGTCATTAGAACCCAAACTCAGCTTGAATGAGTTTATTAATACCCCTTATTTTCTAACATTTGAAAAATATTTTGCTTATTTATATATTTTTAAAACCCTAAGCTGAAACATAGTTCTCTTTTGATTGAGATTATTGGGATGCAACCCCACTGTAAAAAGTTAATTGGTATCAGAGAAAAGCATCACATATCATTTGTTTCCCCTGCTTACAAAAATGCTAATGTACTCGATCCTCCAACATTTATCTAATCCAGGCTTTAGATTCCCCAGAGCAAGTCATTGTGAATCTTTGACTAGTTTTCCCCTTCTCTGTCCAAGGTTGAGCTTAATTTGAATTGAACATCCATACCTGTCCACCAAGTCATACATAATATGGAATTCTTATTTTCCCCAAGGGAAAGATAAAAAAAAAAAAAAAAAAGAGTGAGCTTCATCTGACTGCAGAGGCTGCATTTTAAAGTTCCCAGAATGGATGGGCCAACAATTGTTCCCTTGCCCTTTTGGAGGTGGGGGGATTTCTGGAATGGGAATATTAAAGAGATATCCATAGCTCTTAAAATCCCTGCCCTCCCTGCTGTTCTTTCCCAGCCAATGAATCTTAGCCGGACTTTTTATAGGTGCCCTCAGATGTTACTCATGCTATCTTTCTTGCGTAAGAAGAAAAGGCAAAAAGAAGAGATGGGAAACTGCCATTAAGTTATTTCCCAGCCATCTAGACTATGATGTGAATTATCAGAAGGATTTGATTATTGTTTTGTTCCAGTACAACCCAAAGAATAAAAAAGACCTTTGGGAAATAGATTTAGCTTTCTGGAGAATATCATGTCGTTATGCTGCTGTTAAAGGAAAATGTATCTTATGGAAAAAAGAAAAATGCAGGAAATATGTGATCTATTTCATCCTGTATCGGAGAAAGCTGCACCCCCAGCAACCCCTTCACACAGCTGTGTATAATTGAGTTTGTGCAAGTACTTATTTGAAGAAATTTAAAAAGATGAAAACTTTCAATTGGCTTAGATTCACAAAACAGTTTCTTGTTTCAGTCAGGAAATCCACACATCATTATCTGAGATATCACATTTGACAAAAAAAAGTATTTCATAGTATCTCATATTGCTATTTTATAACACATTGAGCTGTCAACAGATATTCAACAAAGGAACAGAATATGTTGTACTAGGAATAAATACAATTATTTAGTATCTCACTTGATTGTAATAGATAATTTGAATTTGCAATATTTAAATAATATATTTATCTAGCATAATTCAGTTGTGTAGCAAACATACCATCCTGCTGAATGAAAGTAATAATAATTTTCTTCCAAACTTGTAATTGTTACAGGGTCCTAGCTCTATCAAATTGCAATATGACTTTATCCATATTTATTTTTGCCTGTTCTTATGCAAGTAAATATGATACTTTACTTCAGTAATGGAAAACAATCACATTGAATGAATGTTGCTCCAGGGCAAATGCTGAGGTTAACGGGGGGGGGGGGGGGGGGGCCTCTTTTTTAGGGAAAGGAAAAACAAAGGGGGAGGTGGGGGGGGGGCGAGGGGGGGGGGGGGGGGGGGGGGGGGGGGGGGGGGGGGGGAGGCCTCTTTTTCACTTACAGAGCTGCTTCTCTCACTCAAAATTCCCTGTCAGGTTTTACCCAGTTATTTAGCCCTTTTGGATATTCAAAATTTCTGATATTTCAACGTGTCAGCAATTTTTACAGGACCCTATAAGATATTTGATATTATTATCGTAGTAACATAACTGGAAGGTTGTAGGAAGGTTAGTAGCTTTTGAAACACTACCTAGCTAGAATTTCTGTATCATATTACGACTTATGATAATGGCTTTCAAAGAGACTGATAAAGAATTGGTATGTTTATTTAGTATTTGATGGCATCTTTGTTGTCTGTTTCAGCTCAATATGAACTCTGCTCCAACCTTCATGCATTTCCCCCCAAAAGGTAAGCCCAAGAGAGCAGACACATTTGACCTACAGAGAATTGGATTTGCTGCAGAACAGTTAGCTAAATGGATTGCTGACAGAATGGATGTTCACGTAAGTCATTTAACAAAAGAAAAAGACTGACCCACTTTAATCTTCTAGGTTCTGCAACAAATTGACCTAGGAATTGGGATTCACCCTTCAGTGATTTTCCCTCCCCCCCCACAATATTCTTCTACAAAAAAGGACTAAAATAATAACAGTACCAACAGTGCCCTTTCATCATTCTATAGTAATGTAAAACATGAAAAAAATAATGATGTATTTCAAACTTGCTTTGCATAGCTAAAATATTAATCTCGCTGTCTCCTAACAGAACATGAGGAATGATAGTATACCAATTAGGTGATTAATGTAAGCATCCACTTGAAATATTACTTATTGTAAGTAATAATTCCAGAAGTCTGACTTTTTAATGCTATAAGAGAGCAGTTACATAAATACATTGAAAAACATTATTTAACTGTATACAGATATAGTAGCAAGAGTGCTGCACAAAATTATTGAAATCACTTTTCTACTCATTTGAAACCTGCCAGTTACGTTGATTTGTCTCTCGTAATTTCCAACAAATGGCAGCTTTGGAATTCCTATACTGTTAATAATACTGTGTTTCCCCGAAAATACAATCTACCCTGAAAATAAGCCCTAGCCTGATTTTTGGGGTGGGCCTAATATAAGCCCTACCCCAAAAATAAGCCCTAGTGAAAAGGGTGGGCGTGGCCAGCAAAGGAGGCAGCCCTTCCCTTTCCCGGTCACCTCATGGCCGCTCGGCCCCTTAATCACAGCCCGCAGATCAGCTGAGCCAGCGAAGGCCAGGAGCTGCCTCTCATTTTGTCTCTCTGGGCGCCTGGAGGTGTTTCCTGCAAACACCTCTAGGTGCCATGATTAAGGGGCTGCTATTGCTCATGCTTTGTTTGTGTGCGAGAGAGAGAGAGAGAGAGAGAGAGAGAGAGAGAGAGAGAGAGAGAGAGCGGAGAGAAACACACAGAGAGCGAGGTGGTGGCGGGGGT
>QLTV01000601.1:4021653-4058277 GCA_003457575.1 Thermophis baileyi | reverse complement strand
CCCCCCGGGATCCGTATTACCCCCCCCTTACTGGCCTTCCGTAAAGCCGTTAAGACCTGGCTTTTCCGACAGGCCTGGGGCCAATAGTGGTTCTGATTGGCCCATGCATGGTTGTGTGAATGTTTTATTTTAAATATGGATGGTTTTTTTTTAAATTGTTTTTATATGTTTTATTTTTTACATGATGTAAGCCGCCCAGAGTCCTTCGGGAGTTGGGCGGCATATAAATTTTATAAATTAAATTAAATTAAAATTAAATTACAGTATTATCATGACTTAGTAATTAAAACTTTATTGATATAGAAAGGCTGATATGTTCCACAAATAGGAAGAAATTATTTGCATAACATAGTATAGAAAATTTCCTTTTAGCATGTGTTTCATGAAGGATTTGCAGTTTTGTAGACCATAGAGTATGTGAATTTGAGATACCTCAAATATGCAATAACAGGAACGAGGAAATGGAACTGAATATTATAAAATGTGAAACAATAAGAAAATGAAAATAAAATGAGCTATATTTCCTAGCCTTCTGAAAAGAAAAGCAGCCCAGGGGAAACTACAGTGAAGACCAGTGTTCTCTATAAACTCAATTTCCCAAGCATTGTGTAGTCATCCAGTTCTAGATGTAGAGGGCTTGTATAATGATGTGAGTTTATGTTGCCTCTAGGTTGCATGTGAGTTAGATGGTTCATTAACATCTGCTAGCGTTCATGCTAGTTTGTTCCTTATTAATAGATAATGCATTAAAATAGCAAGAAGGCCCAGATGGTGACATTTTTCAAATGGGCTATCATACAATAGGCTGTTAAATAGTTGTTGAAGCTGCTCTTCGTTCAGCTTTGTGAATAGTTGAATGTAGATGTTTTCTGCAGCTTCCAAAAGCTTTAAACTCAAGCTACAAAAGCTGATCAGACTGGAATTATTCTGTATATATACAATGTTTTAAGTTTGATAAAGTGAGCTCAAATACACTTTTAAATTTGGGGCTGATAAAATTTAAGAAAGGTAAGTCCGTTCCCATTCTATAGCACTTGGCTTTAGGGGGAATTTGGGGATACATTTGTTTCTGCCTCCTAGACTTATTTATTTATTTATTTATGTATGAAAATTTATACGGCCACCCAACTCACTCTCAGTGATTCTGGGTGGCCTGCAAAGATAAAAATAATAATTAAAAGCAATAAGGCCCACCCTCCAGAATATTTATTTTTATCCTGCCTTTACTATTTTTATTAATAACTTAAGGTAGTGAACATACAGTATCTAATATTCCTTTCTCCACTTATTTTCCCCACAAAACCCCGTGAGCTGAGTTGGCCTGAGAGAGAATGGCTGGCCCAAAGTCACCCAGCCAGCTTTCATGTATAGAAAATGGATTGATTTGTAGATTTCCAGCATCAGACGAAGACCCACTTATTCAAACAAGCTTTTGATTGAATCTGCCCTGTTGCATTTCCTGCCTTTTTCTGTTCTTCTTGTCCATTGTTCATGGTTTTCTGGTTTATTGTTTATATTGTACTCTGATTGGAGATGACTTAATAATAAAAAGGGGATAATAAATCAAATAAATAAATAAGGATGAATACATTTGCCAGCATCATTTTTTCTTTCCCTGAACTCATGAATCTAAACTCATGGATATGAATGGGGCCTAAGTTCCTTTTTAGACAGAAAAAAATCCTCATGAGATTTTTTTTTTATATCTCAGTATTAGATTGTTAGTTTGATAGAAGATAAATGGAAAAGAATGTATATCATAATTCCTATCGCTGTAGATTTTAACAGAATAACAGAGTTGGAAGGGACCGTGGAGGTCTTCTAATCCAACCTGTTCAAGCAGAAAAACCCTACACCATTTTAGTCCAATCTCTTCTTAAAAACCTCCAGCACGCACAACTAGAGTGCTCTCATTACAGCCATTGTAAAAATAGCACTGCTTCCAGGCTGCATTCATGTGGTTTAGGGGTGCTGACAAATGGGGCAGCTTGCTCTCATTCTCAATGCAATCTGCTGAGCTTCCAGAAGGAGGTCTATGGTAAAAGGTAAGTGAGCAGTCAGTGACTGAGGTGTGGAGAAATGTGTGGAACCCTTTGACACCTGAGGGGTGTCAAAGTAGGCTCAGTGTCTATAGGGACCTGCAGGACAGGATTGCAGGAAATTGATGGGTGGGTGCACTGCAGCATCTATGCCAGTGATGGCGAACCTTTTTTTGCTTGGGTGCCAAAAGGGCGCACACGTCTGCCCACACCCATAATGCAATGCCCTCCCCCCCGCGCATGCGTGCAGAACTCCCCGTGCTGACCCCCCATGCATGCACGCAGGGCTCACTAAAGCCTCCGGACTTCCGGTAGGTCTGTTGGGCCGTTTTTCGCCCTCCCCAGGCTTCAGGAAAGCCTCCGGAGCATGTGGATGGCGAAAAACGGACCCAACGGGCCTACCGGAAGTTCGGAAACGCCATCACTGATCTATGCAGTCAGTCATAAGGATGAATGGCTGCAGGGCTGCTGTAGCAGCTGAAACTTTTAAATTAGATCGTAAGTTACTTTGGGGCAACTTTTGTAATTTTGAACGGTTGCTAGGTGACGCTTCTTAAGTCCAGGGCTACTTGTATGAGATTCCAGATATTAACCTGCTTCAGTAGTATTGTTAAAAAATACTCATCTTTTTTTGTAGGCATTAAGAAGAGGAGAAGGTTGTTTGTTACATAGTATATTTGTTGCTTAATGGCATATGAATTCTGAGTGTAATTTAGCATTAGGTTTAATTTAGGGTCAAATTTGCATGTCTTTAGGAATCTACTCCTACATTCTGTTTCAGATTGTAATTGATGCAGACATGGGTTGAATAGCATTTTACATGGCTGTTGCTTTTTATAGTGACTAGCATTTAGGTATTCTTATTTTTTTGAGTTGCATATAAGTAAAAGACAAATAATGTAAATTTAATCCTTGCTTTTCAGCTAAGATTCTGCTTTAATGTGGTGCAATTAGCAACCCCACCTTCTAACTTATATTTTCACACTGTAGAACTGATTTTTTCCTAATTGTATAAGCAATCATGCTCTGAGAAATGGTTTTCCATTTTCCATTATCTTATTTACCATGTGGAAGTGAGGTTAGTACCCATGGTGGCATATAATTGTTACAATGATTGGAGAACTACAGATAGTCCTCACTTTACAGACTGTAAAGCATCCTCACCTATCGTACATTGTAAATGATTGTGCCTCCCCCAACCATGGTCACCTGACTGCATGTTGGGCAGTAGTGGGTTCTAAATACCGTTGCTACTGGTTCGCACGCTCATGACTCTTCTGCGCATGCGCAGAAGCGTCCCGGGTGGGTGGGCGGAGCCTCCCACCGCCGCCGCTACCAGTTCGCAGAACCGGGCCGAACCGGGAGCAACCCACCGCTGATGTTGGGTAGCCAGCTTTACTACTGCTTGCACCATTCCTTGGTCACAGGACCACGATTTCTGAGTTTTTTGCCAGTTTCTGGCAAAAATACCCTTCCAAATTAATGGGTTCGCTTAACGACTGCAGCATTTGCTTAACTTTTGAAAAAAGCCTTAAAATTGGGCCCTGGCTCACGACTGCAGTGACTTATAGCCATACTTCTGGGCTGTATTACTGTCAGACACAAGCAACCAGATCACACATGTAGGGTTCAATGCAATTATTGTATTCTACCTATAATACAAGAATCTCCCCAGACTGCTTGCCTTCTCTTGGGAACAACCAGATAAGGTCCCATGGAACTTAGGAGAAGGTTCATCCCTAGGTCTCCTGCAACTGCACGACTCAAGGTTAATTCCCCACTTGATCCCTCCTCCTTGCCTAGGTGGCAGTTTCCCAACAATTACTGTTCTAAGTCAAGGACTCTGTATTTTCCTCCCATTTCTATACAATAGGTCATATGAAAGGTGTATCTCCTAATGCTGGCTGGCATTGTCCTCCATTATATCATGGGCTTCTGGAAGAATGTAACGTATCTGTCATATGGTATGAGTCTGAAAAGAGGATTAGTCTTTACTTAAAAATGAACTAGTTTTTCACCCCAAATAATTTATCTTATCAGTGTAATTTTTCATATTGGATAAAAATTAAATTAAACCATTAAGGAGGCCAGTCGGGAATAAACCTCTATTGTTCTCATGATGGGATTAAATCTTTTGTTGATAGTGAAGCTAAATCACCAGGCAGATTGTAAAAACCATTTCCACGGATTAGGATTTCCTTTCTAAAGCTAGATTACATCAGTATGTAATGTATTCTTCCCCTCTTTTCCTACCTCTATAAATAACAGATATAGCAATATATATATATATTTTTAAGAAATATTTCCTGGTCATGAAGTAAATTAATCTTTTATTTCTGCTTGTTTCTCAGTGTGTTGTGTTTGCAATGACTTCTGGCCAAATGTGGAATCATATCCGAGGACCTCCATATGCTCATAAAAATCCTCAAAATGGGCAAGTGGTAAGTTCTTGTATCAGTGCGCAAAATTAACTGTCATTCTCAAAGCTTCTAGATGAATTGGTAGAGTGTGAAAGTAAATATGAAAATTTGTGGTGGCTGTTTTCCTTTGGGGAAATTTCCCCCCCAAACTATTTAACTGATCATGGGCATTTGATTGCACATATGCTTAATGGAATGTTGTTGTAGAGACTGGCAATGAATTTAAGGAAACTGTTAGTCTGTTACAAGCAGTTGATATGTAATTGTTCTTCAGTTAAATGTGTACCAATTATCTTTAAGTTTTTGTAGAAGAGGATGGGTGAACTGCACCCTCAGATTTCTTCATTCTGTCTATGTTTTTCATGAAGCGTTAAATGTTGTTTTATAGTTCCCTGTTTCCCTGTTTGTCTGAGATGGCAGTTTTATCCAATAGAGCACATTGTAGATTGCTAAATCTTAGCACAGAATACAGATTAGTTAGTTGCATTCTGATTAGCTAGCTTACTTCACATTAAATGTATAAACAATACAGCTTAGTTATAAATAAAAGTTGCATATTGTTTTTATAGTTTTAAAAGATGTCTTTTATGTAACAAAGTCTGTCTAAGTCTGTGCTAGTCCTTTTATAATGTATGTTTGAGCATTTTTGTGGACAGTGAACTCATACCAAAATACATATAATATTTGGCAGCATGGCAAACTGATAGTACTTTTTAAAAATACATTGATAAATCTCCTAATATGTTGAATGTATTTTACAAATCAAAGCTGTTAGTTAGCTGTTACATCAGACAAAGTCATTAAAATGAACTAATAATTACTATGTAAGCCTCCTGTTTCTCACCTTGGCAATAATCTGCAGTGAACGATTTGTCACAAAGTATATGCTGTATCAAAGAAGGGCAAGTCCCAATCAAATTAGGACAAGTAATGGGTGGATTTCTAGATTCAAGTATAGGAGGAATGTACTATATTGGAATATATAATTGATTCCACCCTTGTAGCATACTTGAATTAACAATCCAATTGTTTACAATGCTTAAATATGTTCTTTGAATGTGAACCAAGAAGGTAGCATATTTTTAGCATATTAATATTTTTTCATCTTTTTGCTCTTTGAATACTTAGATTTTTTATATTTAATTTAAGTATATAATAATTTTTGGTATAATGCTCTTCAACTTTTCTGCTTGGATAAAAAGAAAGCATATATACTGGTGTTCGATAACAAATAGTCAAAGTAATTACCACAAGAATGCCAATAATCACAGCTTTGATATTAAGGCATCCATGTGATCAGTTTTCATCCCATCGTAGAAGGACTGAATTGGGCCCTATTATTGGATATACTTTGAAGCAAGATGAAGAAAATTGAGTTATTGTGTGATTTTGTTTTCTGTAAATAACAGAAAAGAAAAGAACTGTAATTTTTGCAAGAAAAGTCTTTTTTATTGGAAGCCTACATGAAATTATTTTTTTTCTTCCTCCTCTTCCCACTTTATATTGAAATGAACTTCCTACAGTTTTCAAACTTTCTCATTATCAGTTAATGGAAAATAATTTGCCTAGCCTTTCAAGAGGAAATTCATTTTTGGTTTTCTTTGATGTTTTTTCACATTATAATTAAAGTAAGAAGAAAGTGGCAACTTGAATTTAATGACTGATCGATTTGGTGACAGAAGTATAGGAGCTGATTGATGACATAATATGACATATTTGGTCTGATAGATGTGCTACACTGAACTTTGACCAAATAAATATGAAATAAATAAATCACTAAAACTTTAAAATAGCTCAGACTTTTAATTATTCCATTTCATTATTTAATTTATGATGTGTTTTACATACAGTGACAGAAAGGTAAGAGATTACAGGAACAGACACTGATTCTAACAATTAAATTATAATGTTTGTGAGAAAGGTTAACAATTTGTCAATTTTTACTAATTTACCTGGATGAATTTCTGTATGTTCAGGAGGTCTATAAAGATACATTATTCTTGTTACCTTGTCTTTTTCTGACTTCTTCAAGTGTATTATCAATCTTCGTATAGTATCTGTCTTTATCCTCTTTTTGAATTGTTTCCTGACAGAGATAAAAACTACCATACAGCAGGACAATTGAATACAGCACATATTTATACTTATTCCAGTCATCAGTAATGTCACAATTCTCTTTTTAAAGTCTTATTTAGAGAGTTTACCATTTTTCCTTATATTAAGAATTGTCAGCAGAAAATTGTGATGGACAAATAACTGTCAAGTCCTCAGCTTTAGAATGAGTAAATTAAAACAAAAACTGTTCCCTTTTTACCAAATGGTTATTTTATTGGAACTGTTCGGTTTATCCAGAATTACATGAAGAGGTTTGAAGTATTTTACAGTTCCATAGAGCAACATATTTTTCTCAGTTCTTCTACAAATAAACTGAATTCCTTAAAATAATTTTAAGTAATGTATTTCCTTTTTCAGACTGAAAAATCTAATGCTTTGCATTGCCTTGCCTTCAACTAACAGAGCCAGTGTTGAAAGCATATGGATTGCTGTCCAGGCTCAATGAATTTGAAATGTTTGGCAATTCAGATGAACTGTAAATCACACAGGAAAAAATCCATAAAGTTGGCTTTCAAGGCTCAGAATTATTTCCTTATTTTCACTTGTCTTCTAAAGGTGCTCTGGAGGGCAATAGAGATGGAGTCAAGCACAGCTTAGCACCGTGAATAATGCAGAATATAATGTATGCAGTGGAGAAAAAGAGCTGCTTATTTATTTATATGTATTTGTGATACTTTCCATCTTTTTCTCTAAAAGCTTACAGTAATATACATAGCATTTCCTCCTCCAAGTTTGTTTGTCCACAGTTGGGATCTCTCCTCTACCGTGGCCTGATAATGTTACCTAGCCTGGAAACATATTGTCTGCAGGAAAACAGTCAAGCTCAGATATCAACAAGAACCCAACAGTATATATTCCGTAGTGTTTGCCAAAACTGAGTGGGTAGGTTTGTCCAGAAGATGACTCATTGCCCTGTAGAAATTTGCTTTGTTTCCAGAAATAGGTGTAAATTAATCTGAGACCAATTTAGCCCAACTAACTAGCCAAGTCTAAGATACCTCCAGCAGTAGCAAATAAGTTACATCTCTTAACTATATTCTGGCATGGCTAGTAATATATAGTATCAGTGAATCCAAGGTATTCCTAATTGCCACATCATAATTCTGAAGAAAAGAACCCCCAGATAATATATTCAGTGAGCTGAGTATGAGTAGATCAACTGCAGTTTGTGAGCCAGATCTAAGGCATCAGAAGTGATAACCCATTAAGGCCTATTGTTGAGGCAAGATAGATCATCAATCAAAAGCCTTCTTGAAGCACAGTCTTTTGGGGAAGTTATACAGAGAGGTAGTAAAATTGGTTCTAACCATTTTAAATCCTTCCTAAGAACAGAGAAGGCACATACCAGAGAATGTCTGTATTTTCCTATTTGGCCAAAGACCATTCATTTTTTAACAGATAGTAAAGAATAAACAATTCTGTCTCTCACTCTTGTCAACTATAGCATTAACACCAAGCAGAGGAGACAAGAACTAAGTTAAATACCTACAGCATTGTACCACTTCTAGAATTTAGATGCGCTGGAAAATACAGAGATAGACAAATTCTAGAAACAATCAGTTAGAGATATGCATTAGAGCTCACAAGAAGCCCAAAAAACATCTATCTTTTCTATCCTCAAGAACAAAGCGAAACATTCTAGGATAAAGATGAGCAATTGTATTTTCAAGAAGAATGGAAATTGGATAGATATCCAAACCTTAAGGATCCAAACCTTAAGAATGGAGGCATCAAAGATAAAGGTAGAAACAGTTCTACCTGTCTACTTTCTAGCCTCAGTAGATTTGTTAAAGACAACTTGCACATTCCAATCATAGCCTCCTATGAGAGGTTCCTAGTTTTAATTAAGAAATTTCACATCAACATCAGCACCAAGTATTTACAAAAATGATAGGCCATCTGAAAAAAAATGATGTTTATGCCTACCTACTCATCAGAGTGATCTGAAAAAAGTAGCGAAGAAAGCACATGCTGTTTCCAGGAACAAAACTTTGTGATGAACCTGCTAGTGCCATCCAAGCAGGTTCTATATCTGGGAGTCAATATTAGCACAAAGGAAAGGAAGCTTATCCTGTCCTTGGAGTACTCTCATAACTTTTAAATAAAAAGAAATATTAGCATCTAGAAGGCTGTCCCTTAGGATGCTTGCAAAACCATAGAATATGGGGATTGCAGCATGGACTCAGTCCCATGGGCTCAGTTCCACTCCAAACCATTCTGTTGCTTAAATCTTCCATTTCAGGTAATAGTGCCCAATCGGGTAATCCAATTCTTGTACTAATAGTTGGTCCCATGAGGAATATCACCACAGAAGGACCATAAAATCACAAATACAAACTTGACAGAATGAGTCAGTATGAAGAATATGGTATCATGAGGCCACACTTCTGTTCAACCAACTGAAACTGAGGACTCAGAAGTGATATCAGAAGGCTATCAGATCAGGTGCTACCATCTACCAGTGTAAACAGGTAACATTATAACAAATACTCATTTAAATCATCAAGTTATTTCCAGATTAAAGAGCCTTCAAGGGAGTTCTTTTTCCCTTTTCCTTCCTTTTAATTGGTTTAGTTATAATTTTCCTTGTTTTGGTTGTTGTGAACTGCACAGAATCATTGGGAATCAGGTGGCATGCAAGTTTAATAAATACATATCCAATTAACATGGATGAAAAAACATTGAATAAGTAGAATGTGTGTGTGTATAGATATAAATATAGATAAATATATAGATATGGGTTCACCAAACATCATAGCAGGCTGGGTGAGTGCCAGTGTGCCTGACATCTGCATTTTGTTTTTTCATGAGATGTCAATAAGATGTAACACACTTATAGTCAACTTGTTTGTGTCAAGGTTTTGTCAGGTTTCCTTCCTTCAGCTATGATTAGAATTCTTGGTACTCCAGAATATATTTCTATGAATATGATGATTTTCTCAGAACCAACTTCAATGTTGTAGATCAGGGGTGTCAAACTGGCGGTCCACGGGCCGGATGCGTCACGCACAGGTCATGCCCACCCCAGCTCCGCGAAGGGAAAAACGTTGCGAAACATCAGGTGACGGCAATGTGACGCCACGAGTTTGACACTGTGTTGTAGATGGAGATGAAAATTGATAGATGCGCCCCCAAGAAAATGCAGTGGTGAAAGAAGAAACTGCATTAGCTAAAGAATGTCTAGTAATGATTCTTCAGATACACTTAACATCATCTCAGATAATGAGATATTTTAGGATGTCTTCAACTATTACAAAGGTTGGACATTCCATTCTTTATGTTGGATGAAAAAAATTTCCTCAAATAATGTTGTGTGGCAAAGGTCACAAGCTTTAATGAAATGACATCTCATTAGAACAAACTGAGGATGGCTTTCTAGGAGGAAAAAATATGGGAGTTTTTTTGTCCGTTTATAAAATGCACATGTACCTCACACTTTTGAAAACTTCAGAGTCCATTAATTTTTATTTCTGGCCTTTCCATTTCCTTGTTGAATTATTCAAGATTTAAATAACTTGAACTTCAGGACAATCCTATCTGTACTTACTCTGAAATAACATTTAGTGTATTCAATGTGCCTTACTTGTGAATAAATAGGTTTGGCTTTGTAGCATTACTATTTGAATTTAATATATTTTGGGGAATTTTTGAGAAGGATGCCAAAAGTACTTGGATAACTATCCTTACAGTCTAGAATGTTTTAAAAATGGATGAATGAATTGCTCAAGAATTGGTCCAGGAAAAGAAATACAGGAATATCTTCTCTGTGATTTCTCACATTTTTTTAAAAAGATCTCTCATCTATAATTTACTGAGTACTGGTTTATAGCTCTGCTTGAGAATTTAACTAACAGTACTGAATTCAGTTATATTGTGGTCATTAATCTGATAAATTGGGAAACTAGTTTAAAGTGAAAATTGTTAAATTAGTTGCACTATTACAGATAATGAGACTTACTTTGGTAAGAGAGTTTACTGTGCAGTTGTTACATTATAAATCTATGCATTTTATAAATGAGCATTGTTAAATTGCTTTAGTTTCACTTTGTTAAAATATTTTAGTAAAATTTGTAGAGTGATGAGAGGGGACTTTTACTAAAAAAAAATATAGTAGAAATATTTGCACTTGCATTCAGTGGAAAATATCCTCTAATTTTTAGGGGGGAAATGTGATCTATTAAGGTTGATTTGGTTGATATTAATGTTGCTTGTATGAATCTTTTTTTTTCCTTTTTTTCTTTGTTTTCTTTTTTTCTTTTTTGCAAATTATAATTGTTGGGAACTTGGTTGGGGGAGGCAAAGAATTTTTCTTAGAAGAAAACGTGCAACTCTGTATGAATGCTCATCAATATGAATTCTAAAGTACCATACATTATATTTTAATTTCCAAAGAATGTAAGCCTCTTGATCATTTTGCATTATAACAGATCTTCTAATGAAAATTATGGGTGTAGCAGAGTCTTCTTCCTTCTTCATTTTCTCTCTTGCCCACACATATCTGTTGGGCTTTAACAATCTCCAAAGTAACAAAATACGATTTTTAGGACATCTTTGGCACTCAACAATGTAAGTCAGTTAAATAACAGCTTCTCCTCAATAATTATATAAAGGTTAATGACCTTGCTCCATTTTTATCAAATATATGTTTGATTTTTTTGTTTGTTTGTTTTTCTGGGCATTACATAAGTACACAATTATTAGCCCCTTAGTAGTTGATACCATGACTCTCCAGTACTTGAGAGTTGAAGATGAAAAGATGCTTTGAAATGTATGAACGTATCCCCTGTCCTTAACTCCTTGAATCTGGTTTATGTTCTTCCCTTAAAAATATGGTCTCTCCCATATTTTATTGTTTACTTTGTTTTAAATAGATGAGAACTAGCACCAGTTTTTCTTTTTAAAAAAGAGTGTAAGAAAAGCACTCAACATCTAGACTATTTTCTATACTCATAGAATAATGGGAGATTGGTCAGGATTCAGCATTGCTCTCCTCGCAAGAATCCTTCTGAAGACAACTCTTTGCATCTTACAGGCCACCTTTAAAGCTATGCTTGGCTCAGCCAGGGGAAGTGAAAGACTCCTATAGCCTGTTCAAGTGTTGTTGTTTTTTAAATCCATACTGCTTCTCAAGTGCTTTGGTTAAATCTCACTCTCTGCCAATATCACTTATTTGACATCAGCCTCCTTTAGATGTTCTCATGCTGAGCACACATGTCTGCAGAAGAAAAAGACATTCACATAGCGAGTTCACACTGGTTTCTAGGGTTCTAGCTCATGTGAAAGATAGCACAGCTCTTCTTTGCAAACATTCACAGCCAACATTTGAGTGTCTGCAAGAGACCTGCATTATATTAAGGTTCTGTCTTCTTATAGTGGCTGCAATCTCTATTTGCATCTCTTAAAATGAAAGAACAAATCCACAACATTTAGACAGGGTGATCAGTAAATCAGCTTCTGGAGGTTTGAAGGGTTGATAGATAGGAATGCAAGAAGTTATCTATGTTTATAAGAAACATTTTAAAGCATGGTATTTCTACCATCTTTGTTCTTTTTTGCTTTGCTTTGTTTTATTGCTTTAAATATTCTTAACGATTTGTAAACTGCTGAGAGCTGCTAGGTGTTGGGCAGCATATAAATTTCATAATTTGAGATGATGATGATAGGGCTAGGACTGGAAACACTGAAAGATAGCTAGGCACCATCTTAAATAAAGCGGCGGGAGTGTTTCCTTTAAGGTAATGCTATTTGCAGAAGACTTTGAAAGAGTCTTAATCCTACAAGATTTCTGCCTTAACTTTTAATCTCCTGGACTGCCAAGTAGCAGAATTCTCTAGGGCAGGGGTGTCAAACTCGCGGCCCACAGGCCAAATGCGTCATGTGCTGGCCCCGCCTGGTTTAGCAAAGAGGGGAAAAGTCCCGATAGGTCATGTGATGCCGCCGAGACGATGCGAGTTTGACACCCCTGCTCTAGGACACCCAGAAAAAGGCAGGTAATATCCAATGTGTATTCTGATTATCTCTTTCAATTTGAAGATCACTCCCAGGTGCAGCTTCAGCTTGCTCTGTAAGCTGCTTGTTGGCTGATTCTATAACAAACTTTCTTCCTTAGAATAGATATATATTATACAAGGGCAATGAAATGTTCCCTTAAGCCACCTACCCCCTAATTTTCACTTACAATACAGAGGTGGGCAACACATACTGTAACAACTGGTTCGCCCAGCACTGGAAATGTGAGCCCGTGCCATCCGCGTATGTGTGCGGTGTCACAAAACACGGCAATTCGCGCATGTGCGCCATCCTTGCATGCATGCGACATCAAACAACACCGCAATTTGCTCGCGTGCGCCATACCGCGCATGCGTGCAGCGACAAAAACACAGTGATATAGGACGGGATTGCACCTGGGCAGGTGGGCAGGACCACCTGCAGGTTGCCACTACCTGTTCGCCCGAACCGGTCTGAACCGGCTGAATCCCACCACTGTTACAATATATATATTATGTAATTTTTTAGCAGTTGAGATATATAATATTTTTATTCAGCTTGCTAAACTTTTTGCAAAAATAAGAATCCTCCAACTGTTGTTTTTCATGTTTAAGCAGAAATAGAACTTTTGTAAATGTAAACAACTCTCTTCATTAGTGAATATTCATGATACAATTGAATTGTCATTATTGCTATGATGCAAAAAATCCTTTGTAGTCAGCAGAAGGTTATCTGTTTTTGACAGCATATGGTTGTTGGTTTTGGTTATGATTTTTTTTTTTTTAGTTTGGCATGATACCCCCAAATGAATTTTGATAGGCTAATTCTTATTTTACTTGTAGTGATGTTCCTTATTGCAAATTCAGGTAATAGTAACTACAAGGGAAATACTACCATTGATTAGATTTGTTTGATGCTGAAGAAGTTTCCATCAGCAGACTAGAGAAGAAAGGAATTTCTTCTTTCCTCAAATCTGTCTTGGGGCAGAAATCTTTTAGAATTTCATAGGGTTTCTGGTAGGGACACTGCTGAAAATCTTTCTGTGGTGCTCTCAGAAGTCTCATCTGGATCAAAGAGGAGGAGGAGGTTTGATTTTTTTGTTTTGTTATTGTTGTTTGTTTGTTTTTTCATAAGCAGGCAGGCACCACTGGACATATACTTTTAGAGCTATTGTAGAAAAGTATGCCTTAATTTTCCACCAACATCTATGCTGTCTAAATACACTTCAGCCTAAATGATGGCTTTGAATTTCAGCATGGTACAATGTTTCAAAGCCTCAGTACTGTCAGCCAGTTAAAAAATAGCTATAGAGCAGGGATGTCAAACTCGCGGAGTCACGTCGTCACGTGACGTATCGTGACTTTTTCCCCCTTCGCTAAACTGGGGGTGGGCATGGCCAGCACGTGACACACCCGGCTCGCAGGCCGCAAGTTTGACACCCCTGCTGTAGAGTAACTGAGGGGCAGTACAGACTTTAAATAATTTCCATATGAGTTTCAAAATTTTAAAACTGTAATTACAGATGTATTGCCTCCAAGAATTTTAAATTTGTTATTCTAAATATGGCCATAGTCTTATATAAGAATTTCCATATTATTTTGTTTGCTGAATACCCCAAAGTTCTTCATTATGTGTTATATATCAAGGCAGAACTGAATTCAGTCATGTTGCATGTCATGGCCAAAACCTAAAGCAACCAAATCACTTTGAAGATACAATATAATTTTATTTGCATGCAATCAGTAAATCAGCCATATTGCACTGCCAGCAACTCCCTGATCAAAAGCAGAATCAGAGCTTATATAGATAGCTTTGGTATATTACATTGCAAAGTCACAGAAAAAGGCGAACACAGTGGAAATTACAGTGTGACATTGGAATATTTTAGATAAACCCATCTATGTGACCTTATTAGTTATCCCTTCTTACCAGATCAGCATACTAGCCATATTATATTTGAGATATGGTCAATGAATAAAAACAATTTGGTTTTCTGGGCCACAAGTTCCTGACTGATGCTTCTCCCTGTCACCATTCATGGTCAATTCAGCTTGCTATAAATTATGGGTGTCCAATCTTTAGCCTTGCCTGGGCCACACTGAGTGAAGAATTGTCTAGGGCCACATATAAAACGTATAATATAATTAATGTATATAAATAACAAGCTTTCTTTTTTTTAAAAAAAAATATTGCAATCTTATGGGGCTGCATTACTAACTGTCCAGGGCTACATGTGGCTCTCAGGCCACGGGTTGAACATGTCTGCTGTAAATGTTTTATTTATTTATTTATTTATTTTATAAAATTTATATGCCGCCCAACTCCCGAAGGACTCTGGGCGGCTTACATCATAAAAAATAAAACCTATAAAAGCAATTAAAAAAAACATCTATATTTTACAGAGAAGACCCTACCCCGCGGTCCCGCCAGCCAGCACTCTCTGGCCGACGGGACCTGAAGAAGGCCAACCCTGTGAGACCTCACTGGTCGATGGGAGGAATGTGGAATAAGGCGGTCACGCAGATAAACTGGTCCTGAGCCATGGAGGGCTTTACAGGTAACGACCAACACCTTGAATTGTGACCGGAGCGCAATCGGCAACCAGTGCAGCTCGCGAAGGATGGCACTTGTGTGGGTGTACCTTGGCACACCCACGACTGCTTGCGCAGCTGCATTTTCTGATAATGATGCTTTAAGCAGTTCATCTAATCGATGTGGCAGTGAGTGCAGCTTACATGTATATGGGGGGTATATTTTACCATCACAGCTGTCATAATAAAAATTTGAATGTTAAGCTATTTCTATCAAATGGCTTCAATACAACTGTAAAAGCAATTTTCAATTTCTTCTTTGACCTTTTAATCGGGCTACAATTCTGGACACATTTATGTAAATACCAATCTTATTAAACTTAGTAAAGCTTAGAAAGCATTGTTAATCCTACCCATCCCATGCTGTTTTTCAATATTTTTAAATGAATTGGTGTAATCATATTTTAAAAGGAGTTGGCAGAGGGTTCATTTTAAAAATTGAAATCTTTCCAAGTGATGAGTATAGTAACTCTTGCCAGCTTTCCAAGTTATTTTTTATTTTATGTGATAGAGGTGGGAAATTAAGAGTAAACTTTTTTTTTCATTTATGAAACAGGATTAATGTCCAAATGTTGCAATGATCATAAGTGTGAAAAATGGTCATAAGTCACTTTTTTCAGTGCCGTTTTAAATTTGGACAGTCACTAAATGAACTGTTATAAGTTGAGGACTATCTGTAATAAGTTGTGATTCTGAGAATGTTAGCAGTTCTGAAATATTCCATTTGATCTCAAAATTATTGAACAACTTGTATTTTTTCAGGATTTAAATATTAACTTTTCAATATTAGACTACTTTCCATAACATGTGAAAGAATTGCATGCAAATATCATGTGTCATAAGGCAACTATTCAGCCACTGCCTGGACCCAGCTTAAGTCTTTCTTGCAGACATCTGCTTGGCCACGATGAATGTTGACTGAACGGACTCATAATCTAATTTGGTATACTTCAGTATAGCTCATTTTATATTCTTTTGGTCCACTCATTAATGCCTTATTTAATGCCTCAGTTAATATGATCTAGTGGGCACATATGGAATTTTGAGGCTATATCTTGGACATTATTGCAAAATAACAGTCACAGTAGAAGTTATAGCCTTAGAACAGTGTTTCTTAATCTCAGGATTTTTGAGATTCCCTATGCTAGCTCAGAATTCTGGGATTTGTAGTCTACATATCTTAAAGTCACAGAGGTTGAGAAACACAGGTCCAAAATAACAGAAAGAACAAAGATTTACTGTCCCTGAATAGGAAACTCTGAAGTTAGTGTTTTTTGTTTGTTTGATCATTTTAAGAGCTGCTTTAATCTATGGCATTATTCACACTTCTTTTAATTAAAATTTAATTTTATTTAATTTTATTTTAAAATTTAATTAAAATAGCTAACAATTCATATATGTTTTCTTTAAAAAACTTAATATATTTTTAGATGCATAATATAGCACTGAACAAAGTTTGGTTATACTCAGATATTTCCTTTGTACAACATGCTAAAATACATTTTTATTTTGTGGTATTTTCTGTTCAGTGCTTTTGTTATTATTAGTTTGGGTTTGTCAAAAGAGATGGGAACGCATTCACATGAATAGAAGTTGCATTTTAATTTAATAAAAAAGGAAGTTTCACTGTGAGAACATTTGAATCCAATAAGGCTACATCACATAATACTCAAACTACTAGTTTTAAACAAGGCAATGAAAAGAATAACCTTCAAACTTTCTTTTCTTATCAGTCGTAGAAACATTGAAATCATAATATGTGTTTATTCATAAAGGTTCATGAACTGTGAATAGAGGAAGCTCCTTTTGAAGTTAAATTTGCTGAAATTAGAAAAGATAACAGCATTATCAGTGTGTTTTATAGTGTAACCAATTTCTTATTTCATTTGCTGGGATGAAATTACTGCAGTTCAAATATTAGTTGAGTGATAAATATTTTGGACTTGTGAAATAAATTTAGAATTAGACCTAGAGAGGCACTAACAAAAATGTCAGGCTATTTTAGGGAAAATGTTCTTTGTTATAAGAGCATATACTGCAAGGTCTTCAGCTGTAAAATTGATAATCTGATAAGACATGTGTCCAGAAAAAAAAGTTTTGTCTTTTTAGTAGAACATTGGAAAGTTTTCAATGTAAAAAAATTAAAGCAAATTTTTATGCCTGTAGCCTTACTATTCTAATAAATAGTATTGTGAAAAAGTTAAAAGTATTAAGCTTCCAGAGGAATTCCTAACCTTGCTGAGGAATTGAGAGGGCTTCAGCAAAAATATGCAATATCTTTCAACAAATTGTAAACAATTAGTATCAAAAAAAAACGTTACTAAAGATGATGCAATAACATTTGTTTCTTTGGACTTGAGCAAATGCATAAGAGATAAAGATTCAAACTTCAAGATTCATAGGAAATGTGAGTTCCATGGGAAAGAAGCAGCAGAAAAATACAGTTTAGGTAAGGAGAAGCAACATAGTCCTGATGTGAGAGCTGTGAGAACAAAATGTTTTAAAGAACTTCACTTTAATTAACTCACTACAACTGACTAGAAATTTACTCTTACGGTTTTAAAGATTAGGTTTTTACCTCAGACTAGCATTAAAGATACCTTTTAAAAATCTGCATCGTTCTTGTGTGTTTACTTGGTCTGAGTATTGGTAACTGCCTAAAAACAGGAAATGGAGAATAAGAATAAAAGATGAAGCAGTGTAATGGAGGATGTAACTATGAAGCTGTTAAAGAAAGAGACTTATCTGAAAGAAAGAGAATTATCTGAAAAATAATAGAGGTGAGCAGTGAAATGCCTAGTGTTTGCTAACACTATCCAATTATTTAGAAATGTTAAGACAAAAGAGGAATGGTAAATAATCTCTTCAAAATGGGTTAAATGAAGGAGTGGAATGGATATTAAAATGATAAACATTAAATTCAGTGTAAGCATGCATAACATCTCATTTGGGGCAAAAGAAAAGAAAAATAAATTTGGATAAGATGGAACTTCATTTCTGTGATGGAACAACTTTCTCATGGGCCTTAATCCCTTTTTACTGCCTTTCAGAGAGGTGGTGATGCTGCCAACTCTTTTGTACATTTGTGCTCCTGAGTTTATAATAATGTAATCTTTTTGATAATTTTTTCATAATTTCAATTATTTAGTTATCCTGATGTTTTAATTGAATGTTTAGGATTTAATCCATAATCTAGATTAATTTTCCAGATGCCTGGATGATATTATAGAAATTATACCTGTTCTTTATTGAGTGAGGGTATGGAAAAACTTTTACAAAATGATTGCTTAACTATTATTGTTTTAAATACCGTGATGCTTATTCATAGGCTGATGTGATTTTCAATAGCATTCCAAGTACATATAATATATCTGCATTTTATTCTCATTGTGAGCCATGTTTGGAAATTCATTAATGGTATTTTGAGGTGGGAAAGGGAAAGAAAATTGAAGAAAAATTGTAATATGAAATTAAGGATTTCCTTCTTATTAAACATAATGTATACGTGTACTATGGTGTCTATCTGTCTATCTAGTTATACCAGTGGTTCTCACCCTTCCTAATGCCGCAACCCCCGCCGCCGTGACCCCCACCCCCTCCCCACGCGCGATGAGGTGACAAAGGGGGCATGGCACCAAGATGGTGGGCTAGCGCGCGCTTAGGCGACCCCTGTGAAAGGGTCGTTCGACTCCCAAAGGGGTCGCGACCCACAGGTTGAGAACCGCTGAATTATACACAGACATGCATCACATATACAAGACACACCAAACCAACCTTTCCAGTTTTATTGCATGTTTGAATGTAACTGCTGTTGTGCTTTTTGGATATACTGTGTAACTATTCTAAATGATAGTAAACTTTTGGCATCAATATTTAGATTCTATGGAGATTTAAATTCTAAAAATAGAATATTGTTGCAATAAAATGACATACAATGAGCAGAGCATAAATTTGAATAGAAGAAGCCCAGTTGTAGTACCAGAATATCAGCCTCATTCTTTATGATATAAATTTCAGTATGTTCAGTGTTTATGTAGTTGTGTGCCTAAAGTAAATGGTACACTAAAATGTTTTCCTGTGAAGCTTTTGTCCTCATAAACCTTATTCACACTAGTAATTCCATTAACTCCATTAAATATGTGTGCATACAGGCACAGCAGTAGTACAACTCTGATTGTACTTAACAGTACTTTTGGATGTCTCTTTTGAAATGCTTATAATCAGACTTGAAAGTTCATATAGAAATAATCTGTGTCACAAGCCTTCTGCACACTCAAATTGGAGAGAATATTTTAATAGCAATAGCTGGGACACTGCTGAGAACTAGGCAGAAATTAAATACTGCTTCTGTGTTAGAAATGAATAAAGGTTATTGGTTGCCGAAAAGTGCAAGTAGTGGATAAATTCTAACAATTTGCCCACTTGTTGGAAAGTTTATTTATTTATTCTATTTGTGTGTTTATTTACAGTCCAAGACCAAGTCACAGAATTTAAAAATACAGCATACCATTAATACATACTATACATAACAATATATACAGTACATATATAAAACAAACTCTTATCAAATTAACAGTTCATTAAAAGCACTAAATGGTTTCTATGAGTCTGTCTTCAAAATACCTGACTTTTGATCATTTAGAACAGGGGTCCCCAAACTTGGCAATTTTAAGACTTGTGGACTTCAATTCCCAGAATTCTGGGAGTTGAAGTCCACAAGTCTTAAAATTGCCAAGTTTGAAGACCTCTGATTTAGAAGGTTACCTCAATATCCTCATGAGTGGAATTTATCAGATTCAGCTTTGTTGTAAAATCGCTGAATACAATAACTTTTTGCCAAAAGATATCCATGCATTCACAACTCCTGTCCAAGGTACATATTTGATCCTTCTATTTCATTGTCCATGTCAAGTAAGAACTGAATATATGAATAGCATTTGGCTAGTAATTTCCACATGAGGTATAGAAATGACCAGGTCATGAAATTTAAAAAACATCCTGAGAACTGGGAAAGTACCATATACATGGTGGGAGCATGCTTCTTAAAATAGAAAAGAGGATGATGATTTAGTTTTGTTTCCTCCACTTATTTTGTGTATATTTATCCCAAGAGCTAATGCTATGTGTATCCTGGTGTGTGTGTGTGTGTGTGTGTGTGTGTGTGTGTGTGTGTGTGTGTGTGTGTTGTTTATTCCAGAAACACCCTTTGGGAATCTCATTAGATGGGTTTGACTCTATCATATGAGTGCCAAACTAGAAGAAAATATCTAAATGAAAAAAGCAAGAGTTCTTCCTCTTTTCCTAAATACTTTAAAGATAAAACTAAGTCTCTCATTTAATAAATATTTCCAAATCTGTATGAGAAGATACAGGGTTTACAGATCTAAGATGTAATATAAAATGAATGTTTAAAAAAGTCTTTCGGCAGTCTAATGTAAGACAAGATTCCCCCAGTACACACATATTTATTTATTTATTTATTTATTTATAGCTTTTACATATTGCCATATTCCAAATAGGACTCCTGCCATTTACCCATAAACAATAAAACAGCATGAACTAATTGATAAAATCAATTAAATGACAAATTAAATAAAACCCACTGGCACCCAATCCCAGTGGCAGCAATTAGATATTAAATGCTCCATGGAGCAATACTGTTTTTACTATCTTCCTAAATTATATCAAGGTGGGCATCAACCAATCCCCTAGCAGGAGGGTTTGACAAGGGCAGACACTGCAATGGAGACATACTTCTTCCAAACATTATCAACTAATCAAGCTGGAGGATGGAGTTGGAATGGGGGCAGGTGGCTTAAATGTCCCTTTTTTATAATCTGTTGGCTTTACTGGTTCAGACCTGCCCAACATCAACAGACAATTCTGTTTCTGTATCCAAGCACATACATTAATAAGTGCACACATCTATAACACATCTATACAGTCACAAAGATAAAGGAGATGGAATTTACTCTTTTGGAATAAATTCAGAACCCTGATTCAGAAAGTCAGGTTATTGTCATTGGAGAATTAAATGCATGTTTCAATATGTAACATCCACATCCAATGAATTTCTTCTCAGCCCATCTGGCAATGGAATAAACAGTGATTTCATATCCCTCTAGTTTTTAAAGAATCTTCTTTTTAAAAAAGAAATAACCACATGACACTTTTCTCATAGTGTGCAAGTCATTCAAAAGAACATCCATTCCTATTTACCTGGCAGATGAACACCAGTAAATGGCTGCATCTTCATGTTGGACCCCTTATTCAGATCTTAATTTCTGGACTGCTTCCTAGTAAGATTTATGGTACATAAAAGAACCTGGATTAATTTGTGATAATCATAAGCTTCTTTATCATGCACAATCCTGGCAACTGAAAGACTGTCAGATTGGATGTAGTTATATTTTCAGTGGCAAAAAAAAAGTCTATTTGAGATTTGCAACAGCAAAACGATTTTAGCTGCTGCAATAAAAGAATGTTTATTGGTGCTTGTTCAAACCTTTGCACTCTTAGCAGCTGTTTCATTTCTCCATGCCAAAAATGGCCACTTGAAAAGATGTGAATCACTTCTATGTCTTTTCTTAAAAGAGAAAAATACTGTTTGAAAATTGGTCAGAAATGCTCTCTTCTGATGCTTGATTATTAATTTAAATAGATTTTAATTAATGGTGGGTTTTGAACATGTCCTTTTTTAAAACAAAAATCACCTGTACTAACACTGAAACACAGATCCCATATTGCTTTATTCTGATAAGAGCGTTTACTTAACTGTGGCATTTAAAACATGCAATCATGCTTAAATTTTAATGTGGACTATTTCAGAAGTTAATTGAGTTGCCTTGAGGAGTAAAATCTAACTCAAATAGGTCTCCTTTCCAATTACAATTTTCTATTTTATTTATGCAAGTTAACAGGGAAGAAAGGAAAGAGTGAAATCAACATTTAATCTAAGTGTTTCACTGAACCATGACAGATATCACTCTGAAGATCACCAACAAATGAAGTATTTAGACAAATTTAAAATTACAATCCATTATGAGTATCATTGATTATTTAAGAGAATGTACACAAAATATATGTCTTCTTTACTTCAGTAGTGCTCACTATTTTTGTAGAGCTACTAAATACTTAATTTTGCTTTCTAGAAATAAATATAAAAGATTTTGCTAATTATGATATCTTGTAAAATTATTGCACTCTTATTACATTCAGTAGGATCAAGAGCCAAGACTAAAGGTAATTATAAGCTGAAGAGAGGTATGGTTCACAAGCTTAGAGCTTTCTATATTCATAGATTTTAATGAGTCTTTCCTATTCTGCAACATGGAAAGTGATTGGAACAATTGTTTTTTTCCCTGCAAATTATAAACATTCCTCTCCAAAGTATGTTATGTTTGTTTGATCTTGAACTTTCAACTGTCAAAATTTACTGTAAAGAAGAATCAGATGCAAATTGAAAGGCCGATAGCAATTTCAGACAACTGCCCAAGCCTGTTGTTATCTGTAATTTTTAAAACAATCTTTGGAGGATATGTAACCATATAACCATATGCTGTAAATAATGTCTTTCTACAGCTATCAAGTATGCCTACTTTTAAGGTCTGCAAAATTTGGGTTCAGTAGGGTTTATCTTTCAGTGGATTCAAATATCAAAATATAAAATGCAGAAGTACAAAGAAAAAAGAAAATAAGGCTGTTTTTTTTTCAAGAGGCAACTGCACTTTATTTTTCCTTGAAGATGTTTCACTTCTCATCCAAGAAGCTTCATTTGTCTACCATTTGTGCTTCTTCATTTTTATTACTTTGTCTATTTTGTGGTCCCTCCAGTTATTGCTTCATCTGGCTCCTCTGGTAAGAACTGTCCAATATGGTTGAACTTCTGACATAAGTTCTCATTCTTCTCCGAGCACACAAGTAAAGATAGAAACTCCTGGGGGATCGTTATTATGGTTCATCGTACAATCAACCAGACATTCAGTCTTTTGGCATTTTTGTCTACCTATCCTTTCCAAAGACCTGGGCATAGGTATATAAGGATGTTTGATGGTGTTACAGATTATTGTCGCAGGATGTAACCTGTTCCAAGTAAAGCCGCCTTTTGCAGTTGACTGATAGTGAGTTTTCAATGCCGATGGTATTCAAGTGGTGCTCCAGTTGTTTTGGGATTGAATGTAAGGCTATTACTATTGGTATTACCTTTGCTTGTTTTTGCTACAGTTGTTCTATTTCTATTTGCAGGTCTTTGTATTTTTTTTTATATTCTATTATTTAAAAAGTATTATATAAATACTTTCTCTTCTATTCTGCTGCCTCCAGATTCTGCCACATCCACTAATCAGACTTGTTTGTGTTTCTTATCAACAGTTGTTAAAATCCCAGAACAAATGAGCTTCTTCATTTTTTAGGTTTATATTTTTATTCATCCAAGGACATGGGATAGGCAGATGTTATTGTTTAATGTTGTTAAAGATATGCAGGATATTCTTTAGGGCAGAACTGTAATATCTGAATTTTCTTGCAAATCACCAGGATCAGAGTATCCCTCCCAACAGCTAAGTTTCCCCTGGTGTTTTGCTTTTCTCCCCAAAAAGAGCCATAAGGAACTAGTGACTAATTGCTAGGAAGACAAGCCCAGGATTGAATTGAAAACCAGCATTCTCTGGTTAATGGGAACAGCTTTTGATTTCCATGCACCATTGTCTTCTCATGAGGATTTTCTATAGGAACAAATAATTTCTCTTAATTTAAAACACACCTTTATTTTATTTTTCTGTTTTTTCTATCACCCCAAAGCAACTCAGACAGACTTAGGAGAACTTTTGGTGACTTCCACATCTCTACTGAGAATAGCTTTAAAAAAAGTACTAATGCTGTGATGTGTCCTAATTTGGTTCTGCTTTTGCTTGGAGAGAGAGGGGAAATAGATTTTACATTTACAATTTTAAAAGCTATCATTTCTGCTTTCGCCCCCATCTCAGTAAGTTGGTTATTTATATGTAACTTTTACCCCTAAGATAACCCTTAGGTGCTACGGTAAAGGCTACATGGATATAGACTAATCAGCTTTCCATAGGGAACTTAATTTCATTTAAGTTCCATCCCTTAGGTGATTTTCAAAGTATCTTAAAATTTGATAGGATTGTAATGAGCCTGGTATTTATAGGGAGGTGGGGATTCTCCATAAAGAAAGGCAATGTGTGTGCCGACATCCAGCGTGGAGGAGGTAATGTTTAAACGAAATTGCCAAAACTGCTACGGTACTAGATAAGGAAACTGCTATAAATTATGACTTTTGGGGCTGTACAGTATGATTTGCTATCACCAGCAATTTCTAGGCTCCTAAATCATCCTTGTAAATAATAATTGAAGAGCTGGTTTCCCAGACTTTCATCAATTTATCTGTGCTACTTCCCCATCTATTTTCTTCCTGCTCTCTACTGTTAGGCAATGCGGGGAACCTGCTGATGGTCAACTGGAATGACTGCATTATCCATAAAGGAGGAACATCATGTCAGTGAAAGGCTTTTTTTTTAGGGGAGAGGGGGTATAACTGAATAACGTTGCACATTTACCATTTTTCTATGCACAAACTTAGAGAGAAAGGGTTGATGATGGAAAATGACTTCCAGTACATTGCCTGTAGTACTATCTGAAATCAGAATGTAGTCACAGGAAAATGAACTTTGTGTATCAACATCTGGGGCATTTTAATCATCTTGTTACTGATTTATCACACACCACCGAGACCCATAGTTGGATAAATGGAGTAAAAAAGGCCTCATGTTCTTTTATTTAATTTATACATTATAAAGAAAGAAAAAGAAACAGAAATAATGTGTCTGCTCTTTCTTCAAAACAATCCACTAAAAATAAGAGCTTTTTCACCTATGGTCACCGTATCCTGTCTCTTAACCCATTCCAGAAAGTGGCTGTTCCTGTTCTGAGAGCTGGAACAGGAAAACCCCTGCACTGCTAGCCTGTGCAAAGATGTTTGAACTAGAAGACTATATCCTGAGGTCTTTTCTTCTCAAGCTATTGTGCTGCACTTCTCTGCCTTCTAACTTGCTGGGTGCAAGCGTTCAGATTACTTTCTGGCAGCTGGGCTGTTTGGAAGAGTACGATCTGGCTCATGAATTTTGATCTGGTTTCAAATATTTTGATCTTACAACAGATTGATACAAGGAATGAATAGTAATATGAAATCTTGCCATAAAGAATGATATAATGAATTAGTGATGAGAAAACATTTATCAAACCAGAACCAAGTTATGATATGTGGAAGATAAGAATTTCCCAGCGTGGGGAAGAGTGGACCAACAGCTGCCACTTAGTACCAAACCCAAGAAGCATAGAGAGGGGTTCTGTTAAGGGGAAATCCACAAAAGCCTAATGCTATATTTAACTTTAAATAAGAAAAGAGTACAGTTTCATATAGTGAAGGCAGTCAAGTGCTTAAAAGGACTTTGGTCTGTCATAAATGGCACACCTGTCATATGCAGAGTGCCATTTGAGTATCTTGGTGTCTTCTACTGAGTACAAGCTAGGGACAAGCTAGAGAAAGAAGAGAAGAAAAGCCAAGTCCTAGTACTCTCATATTCAAAGAAATGCTCCATCAATTAGTTTCATCTGATTGGAGAGAGGTGTCATTTGTGATAACATAGGACCAGCATTTTGTCCTCTATTTTTTCTCTCTTCACACACACACACACACACACACACACACACACACACACACACAGAGGTGAATGACTTGGATTAAGAGATAGAAAGAATGGTTATCATTTTTAAGGTGGTGCACAATTAGATAGGATGGTTAATATCATAGAAAAGAGGAATCAAATTCAAAACAGTTTGATAATTATAAGAGTGGGCTGAAAGTAATAGAGCAAATGTAAGTGCAGAGTTCTTCATTTAGACAACTGAAGTCTACAGGTATAGATTGGGGGATATCTGGCTTGGAAATAATATTTGTGAAAAATGTTATGGAATACTAAGCAATTGATTCAAAATGAATGTGAGCCAGTGGTATGATATATCTGCAAAAAAGGCAAGTGATGAAGTATAATTTTTAAAATATGGGAAGTGATCACCACAAGTGCTTGAGTTTGTGTTTGTTTTGGGCATCATACCCTAAGAAAGATTGAGGAAATATGAACTATATTCAGGAAAAAAAAGCCACAAGAATGCTCTGAGGATTAGAAAGTAAATCCTATGAAAAAAATCTGAAGGAGCTGAAATATTTAGCCATGAAAAAAACAAGCAAGGTGGGACATGATCCTACTCTTCAAATATATGAAAGCTTCTCAATAGAAAATCAAGATTTGTTCTTTCTCATTCCAGAGTATGCAATATGAAGTGAACAATTAGAACTGCAGAAAGTCAGAATCTGATACTTTATTCATTCATTCATTTATTTTTATCCCTTTTTTGTAAATGACTCAAGGCAGTGAACATACCTAATACTCCTTTCTCCTCCTATTTCCCCCAAAACAGCAATGACCTCTGAGGTGGGTTGGGCTGAGAGGTTGTTGACTAGCAGCTGCATTTGCCCGTCATGTATTCGGAGTACTATCTGCATGTTAGACTGCAGATTTTTCTTCTTGTTGTTGTTCCTTCAAGTTATGGTTGACTCCTGACAACTACCTGAATTAATCCCAGCAGTTTTCTTGGCAACATTTCAGAAGTGGTTTGCTACTGCATTCTTCTTACGGCTGAGAAAGACTGACTGGCCCAAAGACATCCAGCTGAATTTCATGCCCAAGGCAGAACTAGAAATCAGTATTGTAGATTGGTACATTGAATATTAGGAGGAGGGAAAATTATTTCTAACAGTAAGAGCAGTTCAGATGTTGAACCAGAGAGCTGGTAGGTGCCCCTTCACTGAATGTGTTCCAGTATCTGCCCAGGATAACTTGATTCAGATATTTGCCTCAATTGGAGCCTTGTATTTTGATAAGCTAAATTTTGTAAGACTACAATATTATTCTTTTTATTAATATGTTTAATTGTCTCCCAAGGAAAAAATTAACAAATTATGTTCTAAAGATTCTTTTCTCCTATCTGTATGTGTGAAAGAGCATTGGGGGGGGGTTAATTCTGGAGAGTGAAAATTTAAATGACAAAGTGCATTATATCAGCCTGAACAGCGGTGGGTTGCTTCTGGTTCGGCCCGGTTCTTAGAACTGGTAGCAGCAGTGGCGGGAGGCTCTGCCCACCCGCCTGGGATGTTTCTGCGCATGCGCAGAAGCGTCGTGCGCGAGTGCGCAAACCTGTAGCAATGGGTTTTAGAACCCACTACTGAGCCTGAATTATAATATGGAAGTTGAAATTGGTGATTGGGCTTAGAATTATAGAATAGAATACTTAACAGCAATAACTGTGAGAGGGATCTAGGATTCCTAGTAGACAACCACTTAAGTATGAGCCAGCAGTGTGCTGCAGCTACCAAAAAAGCCAATGCAGTCCTACACTGCATCAATAGAAGTTGCCACGATATAGAAAAGATGTTGATACTCTAGAAAGAGTGCAAAGAACAGTAACAAGGATGATTAGGGGGCTAGATGCTAAAACATATGATACAGAAACTGGGTATGTCTAGTCTAACAAATAGAACGGGCTAGGGACAACATTATAGAAGTTTTCCAATATTTGAGGGGCTGTCACAGAGAAGAGGGTGTCAATCAGTGGTGGGTTGCTCCCGGTTTGGCCCGGTTCTTAGAACCGGTGGCGGGAGGCTCCGCCCACCCGCCCGGGACGTTTCTGCATTTTAAAACCCACTACTGGTGTCAATGTATTCTCCAAAGCATCTGAGGGCAAGACAAGAAGTAATAGATGGAAACTTATCAAGGAGACATCAAACCTGGAACTAAGGAGAACTTTTTGTCAGTGAGAACAATTAATCAGTTAAATGGCTGGCCTCCAGAAATTATGGGTACTCCATCACTTGAGGTTTTTAAAAAGAGAATAGACATTTAGGAGCTACAGTATTGCAGGCTACTTCTGCTGATTGCCGGTTGCCAGCAGTTCGGCAGTTTGAGTCTTACTGGCTCAAGGTTGACTCAGCCTTCTATCCTTCCGAGGTCGGTAAAATGAGAACCCAGATTGTTGGGGGCAATATGCTGACTCTCTAAACCGTTTAGAGAGGGCTGTAAAGCACTGTGAGCACTGTATACCGTGTTTCCCCGAAAATAAGACCCTGTCTTATATTTTTTTGAACCCTGAAATAAGCGCTTGGCCTTATTGCCATGCACTCAAAAGCCCGATTGGGCTTATTATCAGGGGATGTCTTATTTTGGGGGAAAGAGGTTATAAGTCTAAGTACTATTGCTATTGCTATCTGTAATGGTATAGGGCAGTGGTGGCGAACCTATGGCACACGTGCCACAGGTGGCACGCAGAGCCCTCTCTAAGGGCATGCGCGCCATCGCCCCAGCTTAACTCCGCCGCACATGCGCGCATGCCTCGCGCCAGCCAGCTGGTCTTCAGGTCTCGCGCATGCACAGGGGCATGTGCGGGGCGCACATGCTGCATTTTGGGTAGCGTGCGTGCGCCTTCGCACACACGCACTTTGGGCACTCGGTGCCAAAAAGGTTAGCCATCACTGGTATAGGGTCTCCTACTTGAACGGGTTGAACTTTAGAAGACCTTGAGGGTCCCTTCCAACTCTGTTACTCTGTTAATCATGTTCATTGTAATTTGAAAGTTGCAAAAAACAAATTGTGTGGGCAGGAAACTCTATCCACCTGCTTTCTTCTTCAGCACAGATAAAAATGTAAAGGCACATGTGGACACCAAGTGAGAAAAGCTAAGCATTTTGGCCTGTTGAATGCTACCTGTTATTTAAAAGCTATTTAATGCATGCATTTTGTTCTATTTAGTACTAACATTGTAATTAAATTATGGGCAAAACATTGATAGGCTGTCAAGGCTTTTAATAAAGCAATTAGTTTCCTGGATCGGAGCAAATTTTCATCCTGCAAAGTGTTCTACTACCAACAGTAGCTTCTGAGAATGCACTAATAGACTTGCAAATGTGGGGAAAGGCTTGCTTTTCTCCTTGCATTTTGGGTTCTTGGGTTTTAAGCAGAAAGGTTCAGGACACAATTTTGCAGCTGGGTGTTTGTCATATTTATATACTACTGTGTTCTTTTGTAATATGTTTTGCTAGGCTATACAAATACACTCTTTAAATAACTAAACGAATATGCAAATGCATGCATATGTACATACACTCTGATTGTTCTATTAGAATGACTGATCTATTATTCATTCTTTCTTCCTTCGATTTTTTTCAGAGTTATATACATGGAAGCAGTCAGGCACAGTTCGTTGCAGAGTCCCATATTATTCTCCTTCTGAGTATCCTTCAGATGTTGATGACAGAAGCATGGCAAGACTCAGTCAGAATCCACAGTTAAATGGAATTGCACTGACAGTATCTGTCATTGAAGTATTTAACAGGTATCAAATTCCCTACCTATTGAATGTACGTTTAGCTTGGTACCCTTTATTTTTGCTGCTTTATTCCTAGAGAAGGTCAAGCTTGGTTTAGTTTACTGTTACTACATAACTTTTCCCTTTTCTCAGTTCTAATGCTGTGCTGGGAACTTTAGCCCTTATCACTCTGAGAATTAGCTTATAATGGAGGAGGTCTTCAACTAAGTGATATGAACTTGATCAGTTGGTAAAAGCTGTCTGTCCCAACTAAATTCTGTACATTATGTACAGATTCACATCCTGTACATAATATGGAAATGTGGAAGTAGGTCTCAGACGCATCTCACTTAAACACACACACACACACACACACGATCTTGCAGTCAGGTGCCTAACCCCATGCATCTAAAATAGATATACATTGTACTTTGTCTTCTCCTGGTTTGTGATCTTATTCATATTCAACATTGATAATGCAAACTTTGGAAATTAAGAATTATTATAACTTTCTATATTTATATTTGTCTTTCTAGATATGTCCACGTGTATGTTGGGTTTATTTTTATTTTTGTTTTTTACATTAATGAATTAATGTTTTTTCACCCTGAGAAGGTAGATTTAAATATACCCGATAATGAAGAGAGGGGCCATTATTGAAATGAACCTGACCATCCTAAACAGTTTTCTGCAAGAGTGCCCAGCTTTTTTTTGAACCAAAGGCCACAATTGACCTTCAGATGGCATGCTGGGGATTGCATTGCAGACAAGGGTGGAACTAGAAAAAAAATAGAAGTATTTAATTTAATTGTAAAAATGTAATTAAATATATTAAATTATTACATGAATTGATTGATCCCTGTTTTGTCCCTTTTAAACATTAAATTTAGCCCACAACTTTAGGGAAGATCTAGCATGCCATAGTTTTTTAATTAGGGGCCACAATTTATTATTAATGTTATGATTGTATGCTGAGGATTGTATTCCAGGCAAAGGACAATCAGAAAAATGGCATCAAATTTAGTTTCATGTATCCAGAATTTACTGAGGCTCTTTTCTTTCTGAACTTGGCGCTTCATTCCCATAGCTGTCTAGCTATGCTTATTCAATAATTTTGAATAAGTATGCTTATTCAAAGTAATTTTTCTAATCAAATTCTTGATAGAACAAATAACATTACAAAGCACCTTAATCCACAAATAACATTACAAAGCACCTTAATCCATCTTTCAGAAACAATCCTTGAAGGTCTTTTCAATAGTCAATAGGGCTGTTTTATTAAAATTTGGAATTCATTGGGGTTTCCCAGACAGTGTTAGTTTACATGCACAGTTTGGACAAAATTATTTCTATTAGCCCTTTTATACCAGCAATAAGCATTAAGGCTTTCTGATATTTCTTTTAAAAAAATCATAAAACACTTATACCAAGCAATATAACCAAACAATCCTATTTATCTTTCCTGCAGAGTTTAGAAAAAATTGTACAAAATAACAAATTTAAGAATAAGAAAGCTCACTGATGAACATACTAAAGACTGGTTATTATAAAAACATAGGCTTGCATTTAATTTGATTAAATACATATGCACTAAAAGTGCTTACATTTTGCTGAATTTTGCTGTAAGATGAACAGCAAGGCTGTTATTCTTCTCACTAATGCAGTGTATATTGCATACGTTGCTTATTGAATATTCCAAATATGCATTTGCTAAATCTTAAACAGCATTCAGGAAGTCGGTTAACTGCATTTGGATGCATTGTCCAAATGCAAGAAACAGTTTCTACTGGTGTCTCTACAACGTCAGTGTTTGAAGAGCAGAAGTGTTTCTGTTTCTGTTAAGCTTATTATCATAAGAAAAGCTTTGCTAGACCAAGTTAAATTTATATCTAATGTAGTCTCCAGATTATAAATCTGGATTCTTCTGCAAATTTTATTAATATGGTAAGAAAGTTATTTGTTCTCTAAGCAACCAGCAGTCAGAGGCATACTGAACCTTTAGAATTATCATTGCATAAAGGATAGTAGATAAATAATTGCTTTAAATAATTTTTCCATTTGGAAAGGTTGGTTCTTTGGAACAAGTAATTTCTGTAGCTGTAGAAAGATAATTGGTTTACAACTTTATAAAAACCAGAGCCAAAACATTTGGCTTGACAGCTTATAATCTTTACACAATCCTATTTATAGTCAGACAGACAACAAGTATCCTCCTCCTCCCTATGTAAGGCAACTAAGAAAATCATTTTCATAAAAGCTGAATTGATACTTTTTTATTAAGAGCCTTGGTAACTTTGGGGCAAAATGATGAAGTAATAGAAGAATCAGAGGCTTGCTCATTTATTACCTAGCAGAGAGGGGCCAGGCAGTAGATAAACACAAGCTCAGCCTTCTTCAGGTACCAGCAAACAACTTTCAGTTCTACCCATAGACAGATTTTTATTAATGAATTGATTTAAGCTTAAAGCTCAATTTAACCTTTGTTTATTACAGCTTGAAATAAATGTTAATCATGTTTACATGGAAAAGGAATATGTATTTGGATATGTTTATGAATGTGCGTATATATACACACACATTCATACACATACACACATACATACAAATGCACACACGCACACACACAGGTTTTTTGAGGAAATGGATAGCTTTCCATAATGAGAAGGAAGTTGTTAGAAGAAAATAACTTTTCCTCTATGCAACATCATACCCTTCCTGACTGGAACTAAATATGGGAAAAGCTGACTTTGAAGTGAGTTTTTAAGGAGAATATTGTCTGGTATAAATACTGTCTGCTTCTTACACTTGTTTATGTTATGTTCCTGTTATGATCCAGCAGATTGTATACCCACACAACTATATCCAAAAGTAGCTGGCCACTCAACCGCTATAGCACCACCAACAGAAGCTAAGAAAAATATAACACTATTCTATGTCCAAAAAAACCCTTAGAAACAACCAACAGACAATTGCAATCACAGGCCATGACCGTAGCACACAACCCAACTCCTCCAAATGAAATGTCTGTAAGGAAACAACCAAACTCAAAAAAAACCCAATAACTGCACAATTCAGCCCTGAGTTGCATATATTTCCCTTCTATTAGAGTATTTTAGATTGTAAGCCTGAAAAGATAAATGATAATAGAAATGATGTTGTAATACATTCTAGAAATCTTTTCAGTTGAAAAGCAAAATAAAAATAAATGAGGCCATATTATGTCCTTCAGCATGGCTTTGCTGCCAAACAGTCTGAAATGTTATGTTATTTCAGTTGCAGCAGGGGTGGGTTCCACTTACCTTCCCCACCGGTTCGCATCACGACGTTTTGCGCGCGCATGCGTTCCCTCACGTAATTTGGCTTCCGCACATGCTCAGTAGCTGCAATCAGCCCGAAACACAGCTGAGGAGCTGATCAGCTGTGCTTCGGGCGAAGGAATAAAGGTCAGTGGGCGGGAGGGCCCTTTTTAAAGCAGCAGAACAGTAAAAAATTCACAAAAAATTACCAAAAAAAGTTGGCGGCACCCATGGACCGGCACTGACCGAACCGGATCCGTGACGTCACCGGCGGGTTGCTAACGGTTCGGGCGATCCAGTCCAAACCGGGAGGAACCCACCCCTGAGTTGCAGGGTATAATGATGAAATGCACCAGCCCAATTCTGAGAAGATCTGAGTTCTTTTGGAGCAGTTGAAATCCTCAGAAAAAAAGCAAGGGAGCTATTGTTCCTCATACATAAAGCTGGGCAAGGATTTTTCAATGGCCGCCACAAATAGGTGTGCATGTTTAAGCCAACTGTGTAACACCTTGTAAAGGTAGCAGGTGAATCATTTAACTTCACTTGCTTCTGAATTCCTTTTGTTTTCTTAGCAACATGCCCTAGGCAATTCTGGGTATTGCTGGTATTCAAAAAGATAGTCTCGAAGCATGTTGTTGTAAACTCATAGGAATTCTGTCCCTTTTCTGTCCCTCCTGCTATTTCCAACCAGCATCTTTTTGCAGTAATAAGTGTCTTGCATGTCTTGTTGATTTCAAAGGAAATCCAAGGCAATTTTATCATATTCATTTAGGGGTTTATAAAGCTGGCTTAAGGCTCTGGAAACCAGTTTTCAGTTGCACATTGGCATTTTGAAAGGCAAGCTTTCCGAAATGTAGGTTCTGTTCCCACCAATGATAATCTCCCACCCATTTTCTCTGTATGTGGAGCATCTAAGGACATATATTTTCAAAGCAGAGGTAAGAAACTCACACCGGATGCACTTTGGGAATTGTCTTTAGGTTTGGATTACTTTAAATCTGTCACTTTTAACAGCAGCATCTTGCCGTTTTTCCTCAACATCTGTTCTCATTTATCTTCAACAAGTGAAGCTTTGTTTTTCCTTCCTAGAAGCAACAATCGCTTCTTATCAGGTGCAATGGAGAATGAAGCTTTATGTACTGTAAACATATTTGTCACCAGCTCAGTTGAATGATCATTGCCTGAAGGTGCTGTATATAATTTCCCACAAATAATAGTTTGTAGATTTAGGCAGACTTATATCAATATTTTGGGTGTCCTGCATGGGGTTTGCTGTTTCTTTTAAAGAAAGCCATTAATAAATCATCCTCAAAGTGAGACGCGTTTGAGAAAAGTTTAATGACTAAATACAACAAAACTGACTGACTGAATAGAAAATCAGCATTAAGTAGCCTTACTTAAACTAAACAGAGTTTTCTTTCTTATGAAAGAATTTTACTTCTTTGGTATTCACATGCTCTTGAGACTTCTAGGAGAAAATCTCCTGGAAATTCTAAGAGGAATAAATTCCTCTTGGAATTTATTGCCTGGAGAAATAATACTTTAGATAGAAAACTAAGAGATAATAATTGGATTTCACTATGGCTAACAAAAAATGTCCAGTAAAGCCCAATTTTAGGTGATAGATAGATAGATAGATAGATAGATAGATAGATAGATAGATAGATAGATAGATAGATAGATAGATAGATAGATAGATGATAGATAGATAGATAGATAGATAGATAGATAGATAGATAGATAGATAGATAGATAGATAGATAGATAGATAGATAGATAGATAGATAGGATAGAAAATTCCCATAGCAGTATTCCATCATGGAACTTGTAATGACCTTGAAAGATATGTTGCTTAGTTCAAATGCCAAGTTTTTGGTTTTAATGTGGCAGATTATAAGTATTTATATATGTATATGTTCATAGCCTTATAAAGGTGATGTTAAAAGTGGGGAAATCCAGTTTTCAAACAATAATACTAAGCTAAATTCCAAAATAGAATTCAGGTTGACAGCATCATTCCTTGGTCTTAATTTGTCAGCCTTCTAATACTTGCATTAAAAAATAATTTTTTATCGTTATCTATCATTTCCTATTTATATGTGTTTCAACTGTTGTTAGCTCCCCATAGCTTCTATGATTAGGTATGTGGCCATATAAATCTGAATAAGTAAATAGTTAGCATATGACAATAAGTAAATAAGTTTGCATGCATTTCTCCATACCCCATAGTATATGCCCAAATAGCACTAAAAGATAAATTTTTATTTTACTGCAAACATGTATCATTTTGATACACATTTCAGCCTAAGCCATTCACAACACTCACTTTGTTTTTTTAGAATCAGAATACTTTTCCTTTAGGTTTTCTCAATATATTTACCACCATATAAAAGTTTTCAGTCCTTTCTTCTTTTCCACTCTTTTCAACCCCACCCCTAAAAAAATAACCCAGACACTATGAATTGTTTGTGATTTAAAGTGTAATTTGGATAAAAAAATTAAGATCAGCTTAGGATCTACAATTATACAAAAGCCTGAGTGTTGATTTGTCTTTTTTTAATGAAATGTTTATTCAAAACAGAAAAGCAACTTTCACAAAACCACTACATATGCACTTATTTATTTCTTTATTACTTTCCCCAGCAGATGGGACATACTCTAGAAGCTATCATTTTAAACTTCCTTAACATGAAATACTATCTATTTATTTCAATTTTGGCCAGAATTAAGTGTAGTGCTTTGCTGTGTCAAATGGATAAACATAATGTCATAGATGAAATGTTTATTTTTAAATCCCATATTTCTTTCCAATCCATTCAAGGAAGGTGTTTTCATTTCTAATCAAATGTTGTAAGTTTTTGTTTTTTTTAACTTCTCATCATTAGATGATGAATTTAAGTAGGGAAGACAACCTTGACAGAAATGTGCCCTGTAGGTAAAAGGAATGAAACTTTATTTTTTAAGCCAGAGCAACAACAACACTGAAGCAGCTCAGGCAGGCACCATCTTGATTCATTGGAGTGTAAGAACAGGAATGAAGTACAGCACTTTCAGACTTACAACTTTATGTTATTATAACCAATCTCAGAAAAAATTACCTTTAGATTTCCTGTAGTGTTGATTTTATATCTAGTGGGGTGACATTTAGCCTAATTTTATATTTAGTCATGGCTCTAATTGCCATATTCTAATTGCTGAACCTGACATAAAGTGCAAATTGTGAGATCAAAAGAATCAAATTTTCTAAGATTTTCTTTTTTTTTTAAATTTCTTTATTAATTTTCAAATTTTTTCCAACAATTACAATAAATCCTTAAACAATTCTACATCTACTTATTTACATTGATTTCCTATTTGTACAATACAATATTTACAATATTATGGAATCAAATTTTCTAAGATTTTCTTTTTTTTTTAAATTTCTTTATTAATTTTCAAATTTTTTCCAACAATTACAATAAATCCTTAAACAATTCTACATCTACTTATTTACATTGATTTCCTATTAGTACAATACAATATTTACAATATTCTGTGTCTTTATTTCATTTTATCCTTTTTGTTTTCTATCTTCAATCCATTGATACCAATTTTCCCATATTTCATAATATTCTGAGTCTTTTTGTCCTCTTAGTTCTATGGTTAATTTGTCCATTTCTGCGCAGTCATAAATCTTCTTAATTATTAAGCTTTCAGTTGGTGGGTGAGGATTCTTCAAACAATGTGCAAACGCAAG
>QLTV01000601.1:3989556-4017636 GCA_003457575.1 Thermophis baileyi | reverse complement strand
CCAAACCATCCAGATCTTCAATATCTTCTCCTAGGCACCAATCACTGTTCTCTTTCACCCGTTGACATTCAGTTCTTTCCTCTTCCGAACCGATCACTCTCCATACATCCGCTTTCGGCAAATTAGCTCAGCTGTCTTTCGGCTCTCACTTTCAATCGCTGCCTGAATCCGCTTGGAGCTTCTCTTTGCCGATACGATCTCACTCACTCTCTCAGCTCTTTCTTCAGGAAATCCGGTATTTCTCACTTAACTTGTCAGATGTAGATTGTTTTGATGAGTTTGCTTCCAGATCTTTATGTGGCACGCTGCAGCTTCGGGCCCGCCATGGTTACAGCATGATCGAGCACTTTAATGTTGGGTTAGGGAGGGTGTCCTTCGCTCCGCCGGACAGCTGCTCTCTTGTACACTCTCTCAACTCTCTCTTCAGGAAATCAGGTATTTTCTCACTTTACTTATCAGATGTAGATTGCTTTGATGAGTTTGCTTCCAGATCTTTATGTGGCACGCTGCAGCTTCGGGCCCGCCATGGTTACAGCATGATCGAGCACTTTAATGTTGGGTTAGGGAGGGTGTCCTTCGCTCCGCCGGACAGCTGCTCTCCGCCTCGGTGATGCTCGGAATGCCCCTCTTTTCTGCTGAGTCCTCCAAACTTCTTGCACCCCCGAAAGGTCCCCCAAACACTAAACAATTTCAGAGTTGAAAGACAGAGATCGTCTTTCTCCTCCTACCCCGCTCAGCTCTGCCACCAGAAGTCCTCTAAGATTATTTCTAATTGTTCTCCATTTAGGAATATCCTCATCATATATAAATCTTATAAATATTAATGTCTTTCACTTCCCAATGATGACACTATTCAGTTTTATCTCCATCGTAAAAGATGAAATGTTAAAAGTTGAACAGGTGTGAGGTGACTAGTTAATTCCAAATTTTGAACTTACTGAGGAATTTCTAATATTCTTCAGTTCTTTAGAAATGTTTGGGCAAAAAGTAGTGGATTTTGTTTAATGATATATTCATATATTCCATATTTAATCAGGATATTAATTCTTATTATCTTATCACACCCAAACTATTATTAATATGGTTATTGTATGATTTAATATTTGAAATTCCAAATCCTTCTTCACTATTTTTTTATAGAGAATCTAAGAATTCCTGTTTTTTGGCCTCTGTGAATAATACATTAATCCTTAATTGTGGTAAAGATAATTGACAATATTATATTTTAGAATACATGAATTTTGAATATTAGTTTTATAGAATTCGAAATTTGTATCAAAATACTAGGGCCTATATTATAGTTAGTGGTATAGATACTACATTTTAATTTTAAAAAGGTATTAAATAAGGTTTCCCACTTTCCCCAATATTATTTGCCATCTCATTGGAGCCTTTAGCAAAAGAAATAAGAAAATTTTGGACATACAAGGATTAGAAATGGTTTTTAGATATACGCAATTCTGCAACCATTCTTCATATGTTTTAGCTTCTAGTCCCCTAATAATCTTTGTTGATCTTTCCTGCACTCTTTCTAGAGTCTCAACATCTTTTTTATATTGTAGTGACCAAAACTGCATACAATATTCCAAGTGTGGTCTTACCAGGGTTAGTAAAGTAGTACTAACACTTCACATTATCTTGATTCTGTCCCTCTGTTAATGCAGCCTTGGACTGTGTTAGCTTTTTTGGTGGTTGCAGCACACTGCTGGCTGATATTTAAGTACCCTGTTTCTCCCAAAATAAGACATCCCCTGATAATAAGCCCAATCGGGCTTTTGAGTGCATGGCAATAAGGCCAAGCGCTTATTTTAGGGTTCAAAAAAATATAAGACAGGGTCTTATTTTCGGGGAAACACGGTAGTTGTCCACTAGAACTTCTAGATCCCTGTCATAGTTGCTACTGTTGAACCAGGTACCATCTATTTTATATCTGTGTGTTTGCTTTTTCTTGCCCATGTATAAAACCTGACTTTTCTCACCATTTAATTTCATTTTGTTAGACAGCCCTGTGCTCAAGTCTGTCAAGAACTTTCTGCATCTTGAGCCTCTCTTCTGGAGTGTTGGCTGTTCCCACCAGCTTGGTATTATCTGCACATTTGATGAGTTCCCCTTCTATCCCTTCATCTAAATAGTTTATGACAATATTGAATTCTAGATACCTCAGTGCATACTTCCCTCCATGTAGATGAATTTCTCTTGCTTATTAATTTAATTAATTAATTATGTTTGCAGATTCATTGTTTGATTATTACTAATTAATTTTTATAAGAATTTCTCTATATAAATATCTCGGTCAATGCAAAATATATTAAGTGAATGATCAGGAATTCAAATCTGAAAACTCTTTCAAATATCCAGAGATTGAGATTCCTAAAAACGTGGACCGATTATTTTATTTGAATATTAAATAATTAATTATTAAGACAGATAAATAAAAAGAGTGGTCAAAATTAAAATGCCAAAGCTTGGTAAAATAGTGGTAGTAGAAATATCTACTTCCTCTATTCTTTTAGCTTTTCTAAATAGTGTGTTTGTCTGTGTGTCTCAATAAACAGCCGAAAATGAATAAGTATAACTTGAATATTTCTACTTATGTTAGCCTAGATCTGATTTTAAAGAAAACCCTCAAACTTCCCTCCCTAAATCTAAAATAATCAGAAAATCCTATTTTCCAAGCAAATAGCTTGTCAGTTATCATCCAAGGGAGAAAACCAGGCAAGATACCTATAAATTGGTCATCTAGACTTTTGCAAGAAAAATACTGTAGTTCTATAGCATTCCCACTGCTAACATAGTACAGTTCCTTGGAGAGTAGCTGAGCAGTCCACAAAACACATTGATGTTTTATGTACTTCTTTGCCTGGCGTAGTGTGGCTATTGATTTGATTAAATCAGTCAAGCAGCCAAGAGGCTCTCTGAAGTTTTCTTTTATTCCACTGAATTGTACAATTGATCTTCTGCCCTATCCTTCTCAGAGGCCATCCTCAAAGCCATTCCATCCTTCATTATCTTTGCATAAATTAAAAACACTTGAAAGTATTTATATTCATTTCGAGCCATTAGTTTATGCATGACAAAAGGAAACAAAGTCATATTCTTTGCTTGAAGAAAGAAAACAAGGGGAAAGTATTATAAAGGGAGAGATGATTAAATAAGCATGAGTGAACACAGAGAAAGGTATAACTGCTGAAGTTTGAGCCAATGGCTCCCCAAAATGAAAGTTCTTGGTTTCATATACAACTAAAAGCACATTCAGTTGAATGTCCTTCCAGTCCTATTTTAAAAAAGGTAAAAAGGTTTCTCTTGGCACTTGTGTCCAGCTCTAGGGGGCAATGCTCATGTCCCTTTCCTAAACAAGGGAGTCAGCATTGTATAAAGACGCTGTTACCTTCCCACCAAGGTGGTGCCTATTTATCTATTTGCATGCTTTTGAACTCCTTGCAGATCTTCAAACCAACCATACAAAGATGTTTAAATGAAAATTGTGCATGTATGTCATTCACACAATATTCTATATTCTGTAAGAGACTACTTGTATAGGGCTACAGTATGTCGTCAAGTAAATGTTTGGAAACAGCCTTTCAATCATAAGGGACAGCAGGCAAATTTGGCCAGTCATCTGACAAAGCAGGAAATAAAGCGAAGTGGCTAGACCAGTTAATAAACTAATAAGAATAAAACAATGTTCTTTTATATAAATCCATAAGTTTTGATGACTGTGTTTTTGTTTTGACTTCTGCAGACTGTCAGCCACAGTTTATTTCTTTTTCCAGAGGACAAATCAATGTTTTATCATCTCTGGTCAACAAACCTAGACAGCTGGGCGGGTGATATTTGTGTTTGTTTGTGTTTAAAGTGTAATTGTGTATCTGTCTCAATTTTTATTATGGTTTCTCATTTTCAAGCTTTTCAAAACCTATTTTCTCCAACCAGTTTGATTGGCACCTTTCTAAGCAGCCCAGGTGTTATCTAGCTGAAAAGGAAAGATCTGAAAATCAGTGGTCTGTCATCCAGTCAGCTGTAGTTCCATATTATGCTTGTTGTGACTGGGATGGATTGAAATGGGTTTTAAAATCTTTACCTTCACGGATATGATGGTTTTAGCGAGAGTGTTCATTCTCTGCAGCAGAGATCATTTGAAGTAGTCCAGCGTTATAAGAACGTTCTTTGAGGAGTTCCTCTAAAAACAATATGAGTATTCTTTTCGGGTAAGAACTATGGTGGTTGAAATTCACACTGGAATTATGCACTCCAATTACTTTTAAAGGCAGCCTGATTATCACTGAAATTATGTACTCAAGGCTGCAATCCATACTGCTTTAATTCCTCTAAATAATGTATTCTGTTTTTGCACAAGATGTAGCTTTGACCTTCAATAGTTTTTCAAAATCATTCAGAACTTTTAAATATTAAAATGTTTCTTTTCTGTTTGATGATGACAATGTGATTTTAACAAATATACGATTGACTAAAATACCATGTCAAAAAGACAATGAAGAAAGTGTAACAGATTCTATAGAATAAGTTTGGACTTTCAAATGTAATGTATGTATGTGAACTCTAACTATATAATAATAGCAATAGCACTTAGAGTTATATATTGCTCCACAGTACTTTACAGCACACTCTCAGCAGTTTACAAATGCCACTGTATTGCCCCCAACAATCTGGGCCCTCATTTTACTGACCTCAGAAGGATGGAAGGCAGAGTCAACCATGAGCCAGTCAGGAGCAAACTCCTGACTGGGCAGAGTTAGCCTACAATACTGCATTCTAACCACTGCACCACCACAGCTCATATATATGTTGGAATGAAGAATGGGGGAAGAACCATAAATAATTTGAGGTACGCAGATGATACAACAAATAAGGAAGACTTGGAAAAAATGATTTGGAAAATCAAGAACAAAAGTGAAAAAGTAGGATTGAGTCTTAACATCAGGAAAACAAAGATAATGACAACAGCTGCAGATGGACATGAGATGTTTAAAATCAACAAGGAGGAAATTGAATTAGTTCAAGAATTTATCTTCCTTGCATCGAAAATGAATCATGATGGCAGTTCCACTCCTGAAATCAAACGCAGGATAACCTTAGGCCACCCTAAAATGGTTAACATTGTATTCTTATTCCAGAATAAGATCTGGAAAAGCAAAGATATTGATATAAATACAATAAGCAGGCTAGTTAGAGCATTAGTCTTCCCTATAATGATGTATGGGTGTGAGAGTTGGACACTAAGAATGGCTGATCAAAGAAGAATTGATGCCTTTGAACTGTGTTGTTGATGTAAATTATTGCATATATCCTGGACAGCCAGAGTAACTAACAGAGATGCTAAATCATATGAAGTCAAACACATCACTAGGAACTACAATCATAAGACTATGTCTGATTTACTTTAGCCCATGTCATGTGTGCGAATTCATTGGAGAAGTCAGTGACGCTAGGAGGTTAGCGGAACAAGAAGAAGGGGCAAGCAAAGAACACGCTGGCTTGATAACATAAAATGTGATACCAAGATGAACACCCAATAACTGAAAGTAGCTATGCTTGACAGGCTAGCATGCAAAGCACTTACCTATAAAGTCGCCAAGAGTCAGACATGACTGAATGTTTAAAACAATAATTTTATATAATATATAATGCTTTCCTATTATATGGCAAACAATGGAAACTTCTTGCACGATTTGTATTTACTGCCAGAGAGAGGAACATAAGAAAAGGGTATCTCATTTTTAGATGAAGACAAATTGCAAAAGTTACAAATTACCATTTATTTATCAGATTAGGATTATATACAAGGAAAAAAGATTCTATACTGGTAGCAAACTCAGTCTTGCAGTCGGTAATTGCAGCCGCTCAACTAATACAACCAGTTGGCAGAAGTGCTGGAAGCTGTAGTTTAATAGTATTGAAAGTATGTTTCCTGCTTCTGGCTCGGTCCAATACCTCACTAATACAGCAAATTCACTGTTATTTCAGATGGCCATCCATTCTCTGTTTCAAATCTCTTACCAGACAGTCATTTATCATACCCCCAGGAAATTCTTCCTTATGCCTGGTGAAGTATTTTTTTTTCTTGGATTTAAAACTTACTGAAGAAAAAAAAAGGCAACATTGCTAGCTCATCAACTATTTGAAAATGGCATGTTATTACCGTATTTTTTGGAGTATAAGACGCACCTTTTTCCCCTCAAAAAGAGGGTGAAAATTTGGGTGCATCTTATATACCGAATATAGCCCTGCCCACCCTTCGGCCTCTTCTAGGCTGCAGGAATGCCACAGACCATCGCCCCAAAAACGGAGCTTTTGGAGGTTGCAAAGGCAGCCCCTCCCAAATGGAGCTTTTGGAGGCTTGCAAAGGCAGCCCCTCCCAAACGGAGCTTTCCTCCCAAACGGAGCTTTTGGAGGTTGCAAAGGCAGCCCCTCCCAAACGGAGCTTTCCTCCCAAACGCTAGTCATGGATGCTGGTAGGCAGAGGCAGAATTTTTTTTTCTTATTTTCCTCCCAAAAAACTAAGGTGCGTCTTATACTCCGGAGCATCTTATACTCCGAAAAATATGGTGCCTTATCTCTTTATCCTCATCTAAATATATATTTTCTTCATGGGCCCGTGTATTTATAGAATAAAGCTTCGAGGCATATTCTTTTAAATATATGATTTTTCCCCTCTCATTTATTTATTTAAACATTGTGTGGTGCCTAAGAAACATGTGCAGAGTAGTAGATAATTCCTCAGCCAACTCCTAAGCAGTATGTAACCCAAAGGTCATTGATGTCACAGTAATTGAAGAACTTGAGTCAAATATAATGGCTAAATATATTTGGTGGTAAATATCCAGTCCATCTACACAAGGAGACTAGTGTGATGGCTAGTTTCAAAATCAGATTGTGTTCTGTCATTCAAATCTTCTACAATTGCTGCAGTGTTTATCCTCTAAATCCTTTTTTCATTCCCTAGTTTAATTTTGACTCCCAAAATTAAGGTGGATGAACTGAATAGCTGCGCAGGAACAGCACATCATTCAGACTACATACTTGATAAAGGGCACTTTGGAATTTTCAGAAATATTTCTGAAGTAAAGCAAACAGCATTCAGAAACAAGTCCTAAGGCACAGCAATCTATGTTCAGCACATATCAGGAAGGTAATCAAAAGTGCCATGATTGGAAATTAAAGTGTTCCAGTTAATATTGAAATGTACTTATTTTTTAGTCTCGGCTAAGTAATGAGATGTCTGTTGTGTGGTGCTATTTGCTGGTCTTTATAGAGAATGGAGATTGCTTGTTAGCCTGCATCAGATCAGAAAAATTCAAATATTTTTAGGCTTGGATGGGAAACCTGTGACCCTCCAGTATTAATGATCTGTAACTCTAAGCGTTCCTTATTTCTAGAAGGAGTTGTGCAGCAACATCTGAAGGGCCATGGGTTCCCATGACAGTTCTCAATATTGTTTCAAAATTTGTTTAAATGTTGCCCAATAAGCAAATTGCTTGAGTTGCAATTAGAATTATTTAGGGATTTAATTGATTAGTCTATATTTTAATGAACATCAGTTGGGATGAAAATCACTTGTAGTGCTCTATACTGGAAAAAATCAGATTCTACATATTTCAACTGAATCTCAAATCATCTTTTTCCATAAGGAATGGTGGGGCTTTTCTACTGTTAACACATAATATAATACATAAAGAAAATCCTTCACAGCTTTATTTTGGAACCAGTGGTTTTATAGTTTGCGCTGTAAAATGCTATTTACTCTCAGATGGTTTGCTCAGAAAGTATGAAAAATAATGGGCAAGGGGTGTTCTGTGCTAATTTTGGCAAGAACTATATGGTGCTGAGCATGTGAGTGGAAGGACTAAAACAAGGGCAGCTATCCCATTGGGAACTGATTGAAATCTTGCTGTTACTCCTTGCTGCTTGAGTGTCCTTGAATAACAATAGAACTTTGAAGTAGTTCATCCTGGAAATTGCTACAGGTTCTGAAATGTTGACATTCTGTCCTGATGTTCATCCCAAAGGATGCTGTCTGTTGTCAGCTAGTGGCAGACCATGTTGAAAGGAAAGATCCATTGGGAAACTTCAATTGTAGGGAATTGACAGTATTCCTGGCCTTATTGTTCCATTTGCAGTCATTGACCTCTTCCATTGTGCCAGGATTTAATAAACGTGGGTAATTATCACCCTATGAATAAATAAATCTAATAAATGTTGAGTTGGGTTCAATCTGGACTCATCAACAAATTGTAATGTAACCAAACATTCATCTTTTAAAAATTAAAATGAGTATTTGAATGGTTAACTCATAGTAAGCCAATGTCCTTTAATTTTTTTTTTATGCGCTGAAACTTATTTGTTCAGGATATCTTGGTTCAGATGTAGCATCTGTTTTTTCAGCAAGATTTTATTTTTTCAATTTTCCAGTTGAGTTGCCTGAAGGACAAGAAGGCCAAGTGTCTGCCTGTTCACATACAATGAATAAGAAACTTGGCCAATTTTATTTTTCTGTCTTTTTAGCTATATGGGTAGAAATGCCAGAGTCTCTGACATTGATAAAATTAATTTATTTCTGTCTTAAAAAAAAAAAGCTCTTATAGCTAATATAAGAAATGTGAACTAGAGAAAGACAGCAACTTAGCAGCAGAATTCTGGAGTACGCAGCTTACTTCTAAGTTCCAAACTTTTTATTACCCAAACTTTGCTTCAGTTAGCTGGAATTTTAAACTATCTGATGGTCCCTCCAAAATGGAACTGATGGCTCACAGGAAGCTATCTATTGATCATTTTCAGTTTAGATGCTTTCAAATCACTTGTATCTCCCCAGTATGTCATGAAACTGCATTTGTTTCTTGATAAGTCACCAGATAGAAAAACATTCTTGATGGATTTTGTCCTTAAAACTTTTTATCAGGAAAACAATGCTCCCTTAAAATCTTGAAGCAATTGTACATAGTACACCTCAGTGTTTTTTACTAGAATCCTCTTGCCAACCAAGTCATAATATAAGAAATAATTAAAATACCTGAAAAAAATTATACATGCCCAAATTATATGTGCACTCCACATTTCTGAAGTAAATATAAACTAACCAAAACTCAACAGTGGTAGAACCTATTAAAGAGAAGGAAAGGAGAGGAAAACCTTGAGTCATCTCCTTCTTATACATACCACTCTTGATTTTTCAGTTCATTATCATATTTGTGGAGGCACCAGCTGGATTTTCTGCCTTAGGCATCTTTACTGTGATTTATTTATTTTTTTAGTTTTATTAATTGAGAAAACTGAGGGGGAAAAGAAGCACATCAGGGAATGGTACAATGTGGGTCTGTTAAAGGCTTATTAAGCATTGACATTTATTTTATTTGTATATTCTGTAAGAAAACCACAGCAACTACGATGTACTTAAGGCATATGTCCAACCAAACCTTAGAATTTACAAACTTCTTTTCTTAAATAAAACATGCAGGGACCTGCTAATTCTCAAATAATTTTTACTCTGGTTTTCACAGGATGATTACTTTTTAAAATTATATATTTCACCTGCCTCACAGGTGCCTAGGATGATTTAAAGGAAAATATTCTTTATAAAACCAAACAAATAATTTAATGTCCCAAAACAGAGATTGCACCAAGGTTGAAAGGGATTAAGGAAATCAATTTCATTAGAATGGCCCTAGAGTTGTGACTCCACTTTTTACTGTTAGAAAAGGTACTTTTGAAGTGGGCCAGCAAAGTTTTTAAAACTAAAAGTACTGCCATTAGTACTAGTGGACATGTGGGATTACAGGACAAAATGTTTTTCAATGGAAGGTGGAGCAGTTTTTTAGACAATGCACATTCTTGGAAGATTTGAAATGTTTAATAGGGTGTTGCTTCCCTGTAAATTTTAAATTTGTATTTATTATGAATTTTGGATTTCATGCCCTTTTTTATTGTCCAAACAACCCTGGGGGGAAAAGTGAATGTGTAACCCGCACTGTGTCTTTATTTTCACAAAGAAGTGAAGGTGAAGTGTAATACTAACAATAAGGACAAATGAAATTGTGATAAGCATTGACACAGGTTCAGTTTATGCTATGAACAGGAAGGTAAACATTTCCCCTCAATATTACCTACCTAAAATCAAACAATTTAGTAAGCTAAATTAAGCTTTTTACAAGAATCATAGTTTTGATTTACTGTTGGTTTACTCTTGGCAAATACTGTATATAAATGATCAATTTTAAAACCAGAAGGGTTTTGTTTACTATTGTTTATTTTATTTTTTTACTTTGTTTTTAAAAAGCTACAGATAGCAACTTTCACAAAGCATCAATCCCATTTAGTTGTAGACTGAGTGACTGGAGCAGATGTTAATTAGAGTTGTATGAGTTGCCTTTTTGTTGATATAGTTTCAAATAATTTTAGGAACAGCTTAGGATATTTACAAATTGGTTAAATTATTTCATTATATTCTTGTCTGCATTTGTAAAAGCTAGCAATTAAGAGCTAAAAGGCTAGTGACTCAAAATATTTGCTGATGCAGTAATGTTATTCCATTCTTGCAGTATAGTGGGTAGATCCTATCCATCTTGAAGACATAAGAAATTACATTTTTGTGTACTATTTACATGACTTAATAGAGAAGAAATTCTTTTAGACATCCTGTATCTCTCCTGGTGACATTCATTTTGTGCTACCTGAAATAGTACATGACTTTTTAAGGATCTCACTGGGTTAGCTCTTTATATACTTACTAATTAAACGAAATATCATTAAGCATCATACTTGGATGCTTAAACGTATTTCTATTTTATTTGATACTTTATGAAATAATCTAAATGTAGCTTTGGGGGAATAAGCATTAACGTGTATTATAGATAGGAATTTAAAATGTGTTCTCTTTTCCTTAGAGCTCTGCATACACTTACTATTGATAAACACCTTTAGTTTTTTTAAAATCACTAAATTAATACCTGCTAAGGTTAAAGATGAACTGTTGGCTTTGTGAAACTTCAACATTTCTATAGTTTCCTTGACAATGATATCGATGCTGCTATCACCATGGGAATGGTTCTTTTGAATGAAGCTGCTACCTCCAAGGGAGATGTTGGGAAAAGGAGAAGTAAGTTGTTTGGTGACTAAATGGATAATTTCTTTTCTTGTCATTAAAATATAAGTGCAACTACGGCAAACTGCCATGGAAACCCACAGTTTATTAAAAGCTGTGCCCATGTTTATCACAGCATTTGTAAATGTGAATATATAAGAGCAGAGATCTACAAGTTACTCGAAATGCATTCCTCCTCCTATTGCATAAGCTGCTTGATGCAGAATAAAGAACTTGTGGGCCATTCTCCATCCTGGGGTGGAGCCAGCATTCAGGATGGGTTGTCCTCGTCCAATCAGATGAAGAACCGAGTCTATTTTTTTCTCTTATCACTAGGCTCCGCCTCTAAGCCCAGATTTGACTCGGTCCTTTCACGAGAAGGACACTGGCAACGGACTCCCATCCTGTAGGCCTAGTCAGATCACAATATTTGGCTTTTTCCTTTCCAAAATTGAATTCCTTTGCTCTGCAAAGCTTTGATTCCACCACCAGGTGTCTCCATTCGCTCAATTTTCCCCAGGATTTTCTTCGTTCATCCAGGGAAGCAAGAGGACCTCCGTTTTTGGCTTCACGGTCTGAATTCCCCCCCCCCGTTTCCCCCCCTTTTTTTTCTTAATTCCTCGGGGATCTTCTAAAGGAGGGGGTTGGCAATACAATGGCCTCCTTTTCGCCCTGCTAAGGATCTGCTCGCGCTATTTTCAGAGGCCCCAGCTCTGCCGCGTGTATTTCCCGGCACCACTTTTCACTCTGGGCTTGCTTGCTAATTGATTGCCGACTCACAGCTGATTGAGAGATAGCGCTGGAGCAAATGCTCACGCAGGCTTCTAAACCCCCTGCAAGAGGTCGGAAGGCTCAAATTGTGATTGCAGGCAGTTTGTCCGGGGCTTGTTTCTCATCCCTGGCCCCTGCTGAGCCCATTAAATTAGGCGCTGGAGCAAACGCTCACGTGGATATTATCTGCCCCAGAATAGCCGTTTTCCTTTGAATCGGCTCTGCCTCTCCTCATTGCTGGGCCCATTTTCCCTTAGAGCTTGCTCAGGAGGGCCCTCTTATTTCAGGACTACGATTTCTCCTAGTGCCATATTAACCCTTTGAGCTTGCTCGGGACAGCATTTGTTTGCAGAGGCATTAAGGACCACGAGGCAGGGGTGGCCATTTTGGATCGGCCATTTTGAAACCTCCCCTTTTTTTGAACCGGGCCTTATCTCCAGATAATGGCAGATCAAGCCTCCTTGCAAGACAATCCTGGGGGCAAACGCCTAAGAAAGACTAATAGGGGTACCTCTGAGGATGAACAGTCTTCCTCTTCAGGTCATCCTTCTACCAGGTCTCGCAACTCCAGGGAGGCCTCTTCCAAGGCGACTGAGCGTGCTGAAAAGAGGAGAGACAGGGCCTTGCAAAAGATTTGCGATAGATCTGCTAGACACCAACAAACCAGGCAGCAGGATCAGGCCCTCTCTATTTCCACTGCCCCAGGTGAAGCAGGGGAGGATCCCTTAGCCCTCAATGCTACTAATCTACCCAGGCCCCAGGATGACCTATGGGGTGGTTCTCATCCTGCCCATGAGGCCTCGGCTCCCATACCTCAGCCAGAAGGGGTTTCTGTGGCTACAGCTGGGGGTTCTGAGGCTTCTGCTCCACAAGTGCCTTTAGATCAAGCTGCCTTCCAGGCCATCATTACAGCTGCCCTCCAACAAGCCCTTTCATCTAGTCTGCAATCTTTCGCATTACCAGGGGCCTCTACGGTCTCTCAGGGAAAGGGCAGTTCTAGAGCTAATACTCTCCCAGGTATCGCCCCTCGCCAGGGCGCTCAGGACAATTCATCTGAGGAATCTGAGGGAAGCAGTGGGGCGGAAGGAGTACATGAGGAAGATGACAATATCTGGGATCTTTCAGAGGATGAGGGTCTCTCCTCTGACCAGCCCATTCCGACAGGTCTTTTTCCATCTGCCCTGTTTAAATCTCTTCTTTTCAAGGCACGTGCTGCTGCCGGTCTGGCTTCTGCTCCCTCAGCTTCAATTCCTGTAACCGAGCGGCAACCCGATCCCTTGTTCTCTGAAACCAAACGGGAATTGGATGTAGTGCCAGCCCCTCAACTCTTTTTGGACACAGTGGAACGACAGTGGGCCTCTCCGGCCTCTGGTCCATCTCCCTCCTCTCAAGAAGTTCTTTAACGTGGCTTCTAATTTGGCCGATTCTCAAGATAAGAAGTTCTTCAACGTAGCATCTACTTTGGCAGACATTCTGTCGGTTCCCTCTGTGGATGAGCCAATCCGGGCTCTTTTTTCCCCAACTTCCATGCCAGGAGAAGCTGAGGAACTCTTAAAGCCAGAAGATAGGAGAATGGAGCAGGCACTCACGAAGGCTCATCAGGCGGCGGCCTGGTCCATCAAGGCCTCATCAACTTCTTCCTTCTTTGCAAGGACCACCCTGATATGGCTTCGCCAGATCCAGGACCACATCCCTACCTCCAATCTGAGAGCCCAACAGGATCTCAACAAAATCTTCGCGGCTGTTCAGTTCTTGGCAGATTCCACCCCGCAGGCATCCCGTTTCGCTTCTAAGGCATTAGCCTCTTCTGTAGTAGCCAGGCGTATGCACTGGCTACGTCAGTGGTCTGCGGACTCGCCATAAGTGGCGCCTGGCGTCCGGTCCGATTAGCGGACAGTTTCTTTTTGGTCAGTGTCTGGATCCGCTCCTGGTCGAATCCTCGGATCGGAGGAAGGTGCTGCCTTCTCTTTCTAGGAGGGGGTTTCCCCGTGCTACTCCCTACTATCGTCGGCCCTTTCGACCAGCTGGCCAGGGTCTCTCCTTCCACCGGGCCCCAGGTCAGTATTTCTCCCGCCAGAGGCCCCAGGCAGATAGGTCGGGCAGGGGAAGGCAGTTCCGCAGGCAGGCTAGAGGGGGTCACCCTTATAGATCTTTCAAGCACCCTAGATAGTGAGGGTTCCTCAATTTCGATAGGGGGCCGCTTGTCAAAATTCGCTGCGGCATGGGAAGCCTCCACCCAGGACTCCTGGGTGAGGAATACAATTCAATTTGGCCTTGCTCTGGAATTCCTCTCCATCCCCCCGAGGTTTTTTGTCTCCTGCTCAGTTTCTAGTGTTCCCTCCAAGAGACGCTTGATGGACGAGGCTGTTCAACACCTCCTCTCCATCAGAGCCATTCAGAGGGTCCCTCAGGAACACCAAGGTGAGGGGTTCTACTCTATCCTCTTCGTGGTTCCGAAGTCCTCGGGCGGATGGAGGGCAATTTTAGATTTAAAGTGTCTAAATTCTTTTATTAAATATAGAAAATTTAAAATGCAATCTCTGTCTTCCATTCTGGCTTCTATCTGTCAGGGAGATTTCATGGCATCCTTAGATCTGACGGAAGCCTATCTCCACATCCCCATTCTCAAACAGCACAGGAAGTATCTACGCTTTTGCTATGCCTCAGAGCACTTCCAGTATAGGGCTCTTCCCTTCGGACTGTCATCAGCCCCCAGGGTCTTCACTAAGATTCTTGCAGCCCTGGCCGCTCATCTTAGGACCATCCCTATCCACATCCAGTGTTATTTGGATGACATTCTGATCCACGCCTCCTCTAGGGAGGTGGCCATTCAACATCTCCATATTACTATGCGCACTCTATGACAACATGGTTTTTCAATCAAATTGGCGAAGAGTCAGCTGTCCCCTTCATCTTCCATCCTTCATTTGGGGGCTGTGATTGATTCTGAACAGTGCCAAGTTTTTCTCTCCCCAGAGCGTCAAACTAGCATTAGGGAGCTGGTGCTCCGGGTCAAGGGTGAGGGTAGGGTACCTATTTCCCTCTTAGCTACCCTACTTGGCAAAATGATCTCTTGTATAGCTATTGTTCCCTGGGCTCGTCTTCATTCCCGGGACCTACAATGGTTCCTTTTGCCTCTACAGAAACAGGGCCTCGGCACATCTTCTCGCAGGGTCCTGGTCCCAGCAGCGGTCCTGCGTTCTCTAGCCTGGTGGAATTCCTCGGCTCTCTCCTGGGGCTCTCACTTCCGCGTGGTCAACAGAGTGATGGTGACAACAGATGCCAGCCTGTCGGGCTGGGGGGGCCATGGACAGGGCTTGATGGCACAGGGTCAATCGTCTCAGGCGGAGGCTCTCTATTCCATCAACTGGCTGGAACTCCGAGCGGTCTTCCTGGCTCTGCGCCAGTTCCGTCATCGGATATCGGGCCATCACGTCCTGATTCTGACGGACAACATTGCGACCCAAGCCCACATCAACAGGCAAGAGGGGACGCGTTCCAAATCTCTCCTGGCAGAGGCAATGCGACTGGGTCTCTATGCGGAGAAGCACCTGCTCTCTCTCACAGCGGACTACATAGTAGGCGTCTCCAATACTCAGGCAGACTGGCTATCCCGGACCACAGTGGATCAGGCGGAATGGCGCCTCCATCCCTCTCTCTTCCTTCAAATATCTCAGCGATTCGGACCCCCTCTGGTCGACCTCTTCGCGACTCCTCAAAATTCGCACCTACCAAGGTTCTTTTCTCGGTTCCAGTCCAGGGGAGCGGAGGGAGTGAACGCTCTCAGGAGTGCCTGGCCTCCGGGTCTTCTATATGCTTTTTCCCCGCTCCCGATTATTCCGGACCTGATCCAGAAACTCTTACAAGAACCGGCGGAGGTGATCCTCCTGGCTCCTCACTGGCCCCGTCGGGCCTGGTTTGCCGACCTCCAGGCTCTGTCAATCGAGCCCCCGTGGCGGTTGCCTCCCTTATCAGGCATGCTCAGCCAGGGTGCTCTGCAGCATCCGAACCCAGAATGGCTTCAACTAACCGCTTGGAGATTGAGTGGCGCACCTTGACCAGTCAGAACTATGATCCGGATGTCATAGTCACCATACAGGCATCCCGGAGGCTGTCCACCGACCGTATTTATTTGGCCACCTGGAGGAAGTTTTGTTCCTGGTGCAGGTCTGAAGGACTTTCTCCCCTCCGCATTCCCGTTCCCAAGCTTCTCCGCTTCTTGCAACACGGCTTCCGCAAGGGTCTCGCTCCAAACACTCTCCGTCGTCAAGTGGCAGCCCTTTCGTTGATTTTATCTTGAGACCAAGTGGACTCGCTCGCCCAGTTTCCCACCATTCGGCGATTTTTGAAGGGTGCTTCTAACCTGCGGCCTTCTGTGATTCACAGATATCCTACCTGGGATCTTCCCCGCGTGATGTTATCCCTTACTGGACATCCATACAAACCTCTCAGGGAGGCTTCCTTGAGACATCTCTCTTTTAAAGTAGCTTTCTTGGTCGCCATCATGTCAGCAAGGCGGATTTCAGAACTGTCCGCCCTCTCGGTGCGAGGGGACTTGTGTATCTTCCATTCAGACAAGGTGGTCCTGCGCCTGGACCCCACCTTTCTCCCTAAGATGAACTCTGTGTTTCACAGGTCACAGGAGCTCGTGCTTCCGTCTTTCTGCGTTCGACCAGTCCACCGACGGGAACGTAGTTGGCATGCTCTGGATGTCAGGAGAGCTCTGAAGATTTATATTGACAGAACTCAGTCTTTCCGTAAGTCGGAAGCTCTATTTGTGGCTTTTCAACCTCGTTCCTTAGGCACACGGGTGTCTTCCTCCACCATTGGGCGATGGACCAGGAGTACGATCGCCACAGCGTATGACCTGGCATCGCTGCCCAAGCCATCGGGTATCACTGCTCATTCTACCCACAGCGCTGCCACTTCGGCTGCTTGGGCTACACAGGCATCACTGGATGAGGTGTGCAGGGCGGCCACCTGGTCCTCCCCTTCTCAATTCATCAGACATTACAAAATTGATTCGTACGCATCAGCAGACGCTGCCTTTGGTCGTCGAATGCTTCAACAAGTAATGGAGTCTGACCATGAATAGTTTGACCGTGACAGTTCCCACCCTTTGGGGACTACAGGCTTTGGTATGTCCCATCCTGAATGCTGGCTCCACCCCAGGATGGAGAATAGGCGTTGGACCTACCTGATACGCCTCTTCTCATCTGGGGGGGGAGCCAGCATTCAGTCCCACGCTGGTACTGTCCATTTTTTCCCCTTACACCTACCGTGAGGGCATGGGAGTCCGCCAGGTACTTACCTGGTTATTTTTTGTTGCCACGTCAAGTCTGGTCTTTACGATTCGTCAAATCTGGGCTTAGAGGCGGAGCCTAGTGATAGGAGAAAAAAAATAGACTCGGTCCTTCATCTGATTGGACGAGGACAACCCATCCTAAATGCTGGCTCCCCCGGATGAGAAGAGGCGTATCAGGTAGGTCCAACGCCTATTTAGAACTAGCCATGCTTTGTTATACAGATACGCATCCTTTATTTTTTCTTACCAGTGGCCGAGTTCCCCAAATGGTGGGTGGAAGTGGACAGTTGACATTCCACTGTAATATGCTACATTGAAAGTTAGCCTTTCAAAAGGGCTAACTATAGATCTCTGTCTGCACTGACTTTTTTTCTAACTACCAAACTATTTTAGCTTTTATATATGAATGTGGGATCATTTCTCCACATTTAAGCATCAGCAGTCTGTCTGTCGTTCTCCTCTAATTAAAGAACCAGATACAGCAAACATCTAAGGAAAAGGGCACCCTTCTTTTATGCAGAGAGGATGCTTGAAACTGAATTCACACCTGGAGTGACATTTTTCATATCGTATTAAATAAAAAGGAGAACTTGAAAGAGTTCTTTGAAATGTGCTGCATTCCAAGTTGATGAGTTAAACTTTCAGTCATTTTATAAACTACTTTTGTAACTAGGATAGGCCAAGGAGATAAAGAATGTTAAAAAGAATAATCAGAAAGTTGATACAGCTTTGATGCATACCAGTGAGCCAGTTGAAAAATTAAGAAGGGAGTTGGCAGAGTTTCCCTTTGAAGGAGGAAAGAAATTAGTTGTAGCAGGTATTTCTGAATTGACAGAATAGCTAAAGTCTAGTAAGAAGGTGAGTGCTAATATAACAATGACTTTAGAAATCATCAAAGCCTTACTTAGAAAATTAAATTCTATTAATGAAGTGGTATTATTGCTGACTTTAAAAGTAAAGTAATAAGCAATTTACTAAGCCAGTACAATGTCTTGCAATTAACAGCTGACTGAATTGTCTTTTTAAAATGAAATGGGGAGGGGTGGCATGTGTAGATAATGGTGGTGATAGGGGAGAGAGCTAGATGGAGAATTTTGCTATGGAAAGTAGGGGATTTTAACATGTTGCCGGTCCAAGCTACATCCATATCCCACTCTTGCAAATTACATTAAACATTCTTTTAAAAAGCACCTATTAGATTTTTTTAATAACAAAAATGGTATGTAAAGAGAATGTAGTCTTCATACAGAAAGTCCCATAGTTGTGATTAAGAAAATATACATGAGGTTGTCTAATTTACCCCTTAATATAATCAGACCAGGACAATTCTTCTGCTTCCTTTTTTAATGTATGCCATGGTCTGGATGCTGAAGATTTGAGAACAATGGGCAAATAAAATGCCCTGGTTTGTTTTTATTTTCCACTCTTCCCAATACTCTAAAATAATGAACATTTCAGAATTATCGAATGCTTTCTTAACTGCTGCCTTTTGTCCTCTTTTTCTTATAAATGGTCATTTTCTCGTTTATATTGTCAAGAAAAGCTAATCTGCTGAAAATCTATTTTTCTTAAAAGACTATAGTGTTGCCACTGGTACTGTAAGAAAGGCAACAAGAGATGACCCAATTAACCTTATGTATTTCAAAATATGCCTGTATGTCATTTTAGTTAATATGGAATATAATATCTTTTTGTTAACAGATTTTTTTTTTCTTCCAGTAATATGCCTAGTAGGATTGGGTCTGGTAGTTTTTTTCTTCAGCTTCCTGTTGTCGATATTCCGCTCCAAATACCATGGCTATCCATACAGGTAAGCCACAAATAACTTGGCCAAGCCATTCAAGTAACGTCATTATGCCAGCAATCTGTTTCCAACTTTTGCCCTGAGACTTACGAATTTATGAACAAATACATTGTACCTGTGTCTGAAAGTTTTATTTGGATGAGCACACAATAATGTATGACATTCTACATTTTAGGATAATTCTAAGCAAATTATAACAATATGAAAGACATTCTGTGTATCAGTAGAAACAGGTAGCCTTTCTGAATGGTGATTCATTCTATAATATGAAACAGGTTGATGTTTTAGATAGGACCTCAGCTAGAATTAAAGTCGATTGTGAAGGAAATCAGTTTATGAGTTATTCCATTTCAAGATTTCAAAACTGAGTACTTTATGTTCTGCCCCAGCGATGAGCCACCAATAATACGCACACACAAACTGCAAAACACTGTTCTTTTATTAATAATAAAGGTCTCCTAATAACTTCTTAGGAGTTGTTGAAAACAAAATAAAGGCAGAAGAGTCTTTTTTAAACCCCTGCTGTTAATGTATAATCTTAACAGCTGGCCGGAGTCCAAGAGATAATGAGCAGGTCTTACTGTATCTGGCAATACTCCCAGAGCTAGGAATGCAGGAAACAAGACCCGTACTGGAACAAGAACCGAGCAGACTGGAGTCACAAAGATCAAGAGTAATAATAAACGTTGTTTCCTGCAACGAGGCTAAGCGTGGTCAGGGCTTAAATAGTCTAAGGATGTGGCCACTTAGCCTGCAGCTCTACTCTCGAGGAGACCTCCTCCTCAGTAGCCACTCTTGTCTTCTAGCAGCCCTGCGTGCCCGAGCATCAAGAAGAAGAGGCTCCTCCTCTTCTTCTTCGGCCCTGATGGGCTCCTCAGGAGGTATAGAAGGCCCTGGTTGACTCTCAGCCTCTGGCACCGAGTCCTCTCTGACTCGGGTGCCAGGTGCACGGGCCGACGGTACCTCACCACAACCGCCTCATCGTCCTCGGGATCCATGATCAACTGCACGGGACGCTGGCGGGCCACAACTCTTTACTTGTTGAGGACTAGTAAGAAAAGGATATTTCCTGGAATAAATTTCCAACCTGCAAACTGACTCCGGAGTTGTAATATGGCAGAGACAACATTTTGCTTGCCAATAGTATTGCTTGTCAACAGAAAGCACATATGCATTGTCCAATGAATACCAATGAAGCTTATGCAATTGTACTTCAGTTTTCAAATCCCATTATCTTGGCTGATTTGGGAAATTATCACATGATGTTTCCAAAATCATTACATTCTGAATACTAAGAAAAGGACTTATTCCCAATTTTGTCCTCTGGGAAAGACCTTTGGATCCCAATCATATATGCTGCAGTGTTATCAATAGGAATCAGTTCTATCCTATGACCCACAATCTGAGGTTGGTTCTAAAACATTTGTTAACATTACAGAATGCAAAGGATTCCAATGTTACCAAATCAGTGGGTCTGAGAAAAGCAGTGCCAGTTTTCCCATTTTCCCATCTGCCAACCCAACCTCTGAACTTAAGACATAGGCCGAGTAGCCTTCCCCCCCCCTTTTTTTTTTCTGAGTATTCCTGATTACTATTTCTAGCAGGCACCAAAAGTAAACGGGAATAAATTGCATTTTCAAACACTTCTTTTCCTTCAGTAACTAAGTTTTTCATAATATTTTATGTAAATATCATCGAGTAACATCAAGTAATTACTGGAGTTTTAATGGGAAGAGAGATGCTGATGCAAATAGAGATAGAACTTCATTCAAAATTTCAATCATGACTCCTTTGAATTGACATAGCTGACTGTGTTTTTGTAACTTTCCAACTTGTAAGTATTTGGAGAGTGACATATAGTATAAAAACATTTTTTAAAAAAACACACATAGGCTTGAAGGAGAAAATAATATTGTAGCATTGTCCTTATCTCTACAATATCTCTCTGAAAAGTGTGAGAAAGAGAGGAAGAAAATGGAGTAACTGTCCTTTGAGGAAAAGTTACTGTGTTTAAGTCTCTAGCATACAGGGGAGAAGAAAGAAATGTTCTGATAGCAGATATAAAAGTACAGTTTATGTGGTGGTGTGAAATTGAATTCTGTACATGGCTTGCAGTGGCTACTATTTATGATTATTTTGTTAGGCCCATTAAAAGGTACAAATGAAGTACAGTATACGCTTTTTAATAGAAAACATGAATGGGAGAATGGTGCTATATTTGTAACTAATAGATTTTTCATAGCAGCTGCAACAAAATAATGTAAATAGACTTAGGATCACAAGGATCTTCAGAGACAGTGGGCAATTTTCTGTGTTACTGCAATCCTTTCCATTAACCAGTTATAAAATTACTTTGTTTTTAAGATAACATACATGCACAAAATAATTATAAGGAATAAGCAGATTGGAATACATGTGTATATGACAATTTTGGTAACATCTTATAGATATGTGTTCTAGTAAATAGTAACTTGTGAGTAATTGTGGCCATAATAGCAACTACTATGAAAGTAGAAGCCACCCCATGGAAGCCATTTTGTGAGACCATCTATACCTACTGTCACAAAATGTTTAATCACTTTTTGTTAGATAAGACCTCACTGATAAGAAGCTTGTTCCAGACTGAATTCTACTGAATTCATTTGGCCATCATTCCAAATGATTACGTTGAAATAATTAAAATTGTTAATTATTTGAAGTGGAGATAGGCAAGTATATTAACTGGCACTACTTGTGTTAAAAAAAATAAACCTGTGAAAGCCTAACATTTTTATTATCTTGCCAGAGGCTGAGACATTTTTAAAATTTATAATACATTAGCATATCTTTGAGGAAAGACCTTTTTTAAAAATAAATGTTGCCAAAAATTATAAATTTTGCTGCTATATTTTAGTACTTTTATCTAAGAATATTAAAGGAAACTGGGCACCCATATACAGCCTACATCCACAGATTACATACTTGTAATTTTACCACTATTTAATTGCAGTTCTGTTTTTTAAAACCTGATATTTGTCACAAATGTTTAAGGCATCCCCTGATATTGCAAAATACATAATTTGTGAAATATTACCTACTTTTTTTCCTTTCAGCTCTTCAGACAATTTAAAACATCATTAAATGTTTCCATTTTGTACAGATTCATTATATCATTGGATTGTGATTCTAATGTGCTAATATTTATTAGCTTTTCCCAGCCTCCAAAGTTACAAATCTTAATTTTTACTAACAAGAGTAATGTGAGAGCTACATATGTGCCGATTATTTGTTGCATTTACTCATTTTCTCTTTCTTTTCAGCTTCTTAATTAAGTGAATTCAAGTGAGATTTGCATAAGGCTAATGTTTACTGCGAAGACAAGCATCTACTGATAGTACTTGTATACAAACATTTCATGTTTTTCAAGAGTCTTTCCATTTCAAGCATCTGTTTCCTGTGATTACTTGCAACACTTGTGTGAAGGAGACAATTTTGTTTTTGTACCTTATTACTAAATGCTTCATAAAATTTATAATGCAGAGTAAACATTGGATATCTAAATAGGAAATGCGATAAACTGGAATGAAAACGTATAGCACTTGTGTTCTTCATTTTCAATAAAGTTAATTTTACCAGAAAAAAACTTTGTTTTTGTTGCTCTGATGTGGTTGGACAGGCTTCAGGTGGAAGTTTGAAAGTAGTCATGTGCTTTAATTAATTATTTAGTAACAGCAAACCAGATTTGTCTAATAAGAAACACATAAATGACATACAATAACATTGATGTTTATGTCTTTTAATTCCCCAATGTCCTTTATAAAATTACTACCGGTAATTTTAGAAATACTATTTTAAGATCAAACTAGTTGATGTTTTTAAAGGTATATTGTAACGTGTGAATATACAGCCAAAGGATATGTTGATTAAGTCTCCAGACTTTCCATTCACAACTAAATGGGTATGTTGCCCCTTTACTCCAGAAACCTCTGCATCATTGTTTTACAAGTGATAAATAAAGTGCACCTCCCTTCCTTTGGTAGCCTGGTCTGGCAGAGATCTGTTGGAATGGCTGAATTCATTCCCATGACTAACCACACTGGTAAATTAAGCATTCTAAATTAGTATTGTTGTTGTTGTTGTTGAATCACAGCCTAAGAAAGGTTTACAGTTTGCAGTGGATTATAATTTTGGAACATCTGGATATTCCTTCAAGAAAAAAAGGAGCCACCTTGCAGGCTTCAGTAAGTGGTTAGAAAAACAATTGAGGCATCCTTGCCCTAAAAAATCTTAAGATAAATTGGGAGCTTAAGCATCACGTTAACATTCATCTTGGTATTCACCTATTAAAGAAATGGCAGCAAGTTTACTCAGTGACTTGATGGAGTTGACATTTCAGATTCAGTAACTTGATAAAGCTGACATTTCATACTCATAAGTTAAATGGTGGTAGTGAAACAGGTGAAATGCTCCCGGTTCGGACCGGTTCGGGAGGACCGGTAGCGGACATGTGGCCTAGTTCGCCGAACCAGCAGCAATGGCTGGCTGGCCACGCCCCCAAATCAGTCCCCCAGTTGCCGCTCGCTCGCCCCGTCCCGCCCAGTCTCTGCTCTGCAGCTTGCCTTCCTGAAGCGCTGCGCCCCTGATCTGCCTGCCAGGTAAGCCTGCGAAGTCGCGGCCTACCTAGCTGCCCCTGCCCCCACCACCACCGTCCCAGCCTGCCTTCCCTACTCCATTCCCCCCCCAACATGTTTGCCTGCCTTCCACGCGGCCTTCCCGGTGTCCCCGTGGCCAGCTTGCAAAGGCTGCTTCAGGCAGGCAAGTTGCAGAGCAGAGACTGGGCAGGGCAAGCGAGCAGCAACCAGGGGACCACCTGCCCCGCCTCACTGTGGGGGATTTCTTTTCACTCCAAGCAGCCTGGACTGGAAAACGCATGGCTGGGGTGGAGGTCCTTCTTAACAAGCTCCAAACTCTTGCTGCAAGCCTTCCCTGCACGAGCGGTGGAAGTCCGGTACTCTGGTGCACTCATCTGTTTCCCTCTATGACTGGCCTTGGAAAAGCCTGCCCTCAAAATCGCATGCCTGCAGTCAGAGTTGGGCTTGCAGCAGCAGCAACAGTTTGGAGCGTGTTAAGAAGGAACGCTCCTCCACCCCAGCCAGTCTGGGCTGCTTGGAGTGAAAAACATGCAATATGCTGCTTGGGATCCTTCCTCTCCAAAAGGCACCACCTTTTATATTCTCTCTGCTGCTTCTGCCTCGTTTCATCAGAACAGCCTTTCTTTACTCACGTTCTCCACACTTTTTAGCTGGCCAACTTCATTTTCCTCCCTCACTATTTCTGCATTTTCTTAAAAACAAATAATGGGCTACTCAGCTAATGCTTGTATTTCAGACCCTAGAACCTGTTGCCAGGTTTCTGCTTACTTCGCAACCTTCCCGGCCACTTTTCTGAATTAGATGCGTCCCCTTTAAGCTCCATTGCTGGCTTCCTCTCATAGTTATTTAAATCATCTTTCTAATTACCTAGCTTCCGTTTAAATATAAAAGCCTCGGGGGCTGTTGGGAGGCGTAGTTCTGATTCTCAGCTGAAGGTAGTAAATTATGATAAAGTTTCATCTCCGTGTTTTGGTTTTCATGTGTCTTATTAATCCACGTTTAGGATTTTACTTAGTTACTAAATATACTGCATGAGAGCATAAACCAGCGCTTTCCATTTTGTTGTTTTCCCATTTCTTGGCTTACAGAATTAAATCCTGTACGTTTTTATATTGTTTTCCTAGGCTATTGGGGAATTGTATTCATGGGAGAAGAGAGCTATATTTTATGTTGGAAGCACTCTTCTCAGCAACTCTCTTATTTAGAGAGGAGCTGAGCATTTTTATTCTGCCAACCCACTCAGTTGCCTGCATTGGTTTCCATGTAATTCCTTCATGGAATTCCTAATCTAAAAAAAAAGCTTGTACTTAAACATAGACTGAATTGAAATAAACTGATTCTCTATATAATGCGTAAGAAAACATTTTACTTTAGAATGAACACGGATATATTTATGTAGGCATCACTAGCAACATATAGTGCATGTTGTGACTATGACTGCATGAAGGAAAAAAGCATTATCTGTAAATGCTCATAGGAGTGATTTGTTGTGTTGGATCCTATTTCAAATAAAAAGCATATTATACAATCTGTTTCAGAAATGTCACTGGAATGATCTGAATTCTGTATCCTAGCCCCCAAATATTAGCATTCTGTTATAAAGTCACTTTAATTGATAATTTTCTTTTTGAGTACTTTCATTTTATTCCAAACTTTTTTTCAGCTCTTTGTTGCTCTGTGAGGCTCATGCTTGTGGCAGGGGCCATTTTGTGTGTTTTTGCAATGCTGCTTAGGCAGGGGGTTGGACTAGATGACCTTGCAAGGTCCCTTCTTCCAACTCTGTTAAATCTGTTAAATGTGTTTAACAGATTTAAACCACGCTCACCTGGTCACATGACCACCAAGCCACGCCCATCCGGTCACACGACCACCAAGCATGCCCATCTGGTCACATGACCACAAACCACGCCCAACGAGTCACATGACCACCAAGCCACACCCACCTGAAGCCATGCCCACCAGACCTCAAGCCACGCCAACAGAACCGGTAGGGAAATTTTTCACATTTCACCCCTGTAGTGAAATCTATGAAGTCTGCCCATGTAAGCCATTTTACACAAGAACAAAAGTAATTGGGTGAACTACTGCCTCTTGTTTCATTAGTTCATCTTCCTATTGAATATCGGAGATGGAAATGATAGTGCTAAAAAAAAGACAGATCTCATACCAAAGTGAAAAATTGTAATTTTAGTGGTAAACTATACTAATCAAATCATTTGGATTTATTGGATTAATCCATTTTTTAAAAAGATGTTCAACCGTAAAAATGTCATAGTTTATTAAGAAGTTGCCAACACATTGCCTAAAATAGTCATCACAACTTTAAAAGATTCCTGTGCAAGTCCATGGGTGTGTTTCTAGCACTGTTAGAAATGAAATACAGGTAATCCTCACTTAACCGGTTGCTTAGCGACTGTTTAAAATTATTACAGACTCACAAAAAGGTACTTACAACCTCACAGTTTGAACACAAACATACAAAACACGGTTTCATGATTGCATTTTGGACACTTACTTGCATTGATGGCCATTTGCAGCATCCTGCCATCACATGACCGTAATTTTCATTGAGGGGAGGGGTTTTTTAGCTTCCAGCAAAAAATAGCCATATAAAGTATTCACTTAATGGCTGCCACCCAAAAAAAAGGTCATTAAATTGGGGGGAGTCATGTGGTAACCCATTTAATCACTACCATGCTTATGACCAATTCCATACTCAATTACAGGCATAAATTGAGGACTACCTGTACATAACTTTACTTCAACTAACCAATGGTTACTTATTAATCCAATATATAATCTATAGAAGTTAGACAATTCTTTCTCTCTCTCCCTCCCTCTCTTTCTCTTTGTTTTTCAATAATTTTCTGCCTTTCCAGCACATTGCAAGATTATCAACTGACAGCATTCTGGTATTTATTTAGATTAGCTTGAAACTAAAGGAACATATTTTTTGTTGGCTTTAACATCCTTTCATATTTTGCCAGAACAATACAAACAGAATTCATAATACATGTTACGGTTTTATGGAAAGCTATAAAACATGTTCATTCAGCATATTCTAGAGAAGAAAAAGATTCCAGATAAAAGTTTTTAAAAGAAAATATTGCATTACGTGCAATAGCTAAGATCTATCCCAGCCAGAAGTGCACTATCTAATTTATTTCAGGCTCTTAAAAAAATACTGGAGTAGTATTAGAGTAAGTATCTGTCTACCAAAGACTCAGCTTTTTCCTGATAACATCAGAAAGTGTCAGGATCCAATAGATTCCAATTAAGGATTTCTGTTGTCTCCTTATATTTGTGTCCTTTGTGAGGGTTGGCGGAAGCAGAATATCTTTCATGGTATAAAGACAGCATATAAAACCTGTTCCACAGGAATGAAAGGTCCATAGGTCTTTCCACACACCAGTCTGATCCATTGGGTTTCAATGGAGACTCACATTTTCACTACTGGTTTCTCTTCCTGTTGACAAGTTTCAAGTTTATGCATATTTATTAGCAAGAATCAAGCCCAATATATCTTGCTCAAATATTATTTCCTTTGAATTGATGTCTGCATCGGAATGTGGAAAAATTGCAATCGTATCAAACAAGTTATATTCAATTTTATCATTTCTTCATACATATTATGGTGTGCATATTATGTTTAAATGATGTTCACACATAGTTTTTAGGAGAGATTTGGGTAGATCCTTCATCCCTGAAATCAAATGTATGAGCCATAGATTAAGAACCTTTTACAGTTCCATATACCATCAAAGCAGTACCCCACCATATTTTCAGATTGGCATAAATCATAAGATTTTCAAATCTCACAACACCCAAGTTTATTCAATATCTTGTGTGGATATTGTAAAGTTTCACTGTGGCAAGATTTTATAAATTTTGCAAGATTTTGGTCATTTTAAAACTATTTTTATTAAATATTCAATGTTACACATTTTCACAATTATAAGATATAAAATTAATTTTGAGAGTTTCTGCATATCAATCCACAAAAACATAACTGCAGAATATCTCATCCAAAAACAAAGAGGAAGTATACAGAAAAGGGGATAGCATGCTGTACAATCAGGCCAGAAATGTATTAACAAGGGAGATCAGAGCAGCAAAAAGAAGCTACTCTGAAAAGCTAAGGAATCCGTTCTCAACAAACGAACCAGCAAACATGTGGAAAACTCTTAAAAACATCACCGGTTATGGCAAACCTTCCCAAGCTGAAGGAAATCAACTGGCAGATGATCTGAACGTGTTCTACTGCAGGTTTGAAAGGAAACTACAGCCACCTATCTCCACAACCCCCATCTCAGACACACCAACAACAGCCAAGCCTCCTACACCTGACTCCATCCCCTTGGGTTCACAACCCCTAGTGATAACAGAAAAGGAAGTGCAAGACCTGTTTCACAGACAAAAGCCAGGAAAAGCTCCAGGCCCAGACAAGATAACTCCTGCTTGCTTAACATTCTGT
>QLTV01000601.1:3975945-3988589 GCA_003457575.1 Thermophis baileyi | reverse complement strand
CTTGAACTAAATCAAGGATTCAAATAGAATTTTGCCTTATTCACATTGGATTTCAGCAAATATAGGGGAACTTTTCAGATGTGCAAAATAAATGAGGCGGGAATCTCTGAAGCCATTTTTCCTTCCCTCTAAAGTCACAAACCCAGAGAGGACTGAACTTTGTCAATGTCCACGGACTACTAAGATGCATTAAGGGAAAAATATGGATCTGGGAAAGATTGGTATGCTGACTTCTCTATATTCTAAGACTTATATAAAGCCATACTTTAAAAGAGGGCCGTGAAAATATTCACTGACCCCTCGCATCCTGGACATAAATTGTTTCAACTCCTACCCTCAAAACGACGCTATAGAGCACTGCACACCAAGACAACTAGACACAAAAACAGTTTTTCCCCGAACGCCATCACTCTGCTAAATAAATAATTCCCTCACCACTGTCAAATTATTCACTAAGGCTTCATAACTATTACTATTAGTCTTCTCATCGTTTCTATCACCCATCTCCTTCCACTTATGACTGTATGACTGTAACTTGTTGCTTGTATCCTTACGATTTATATCAATATTGATTGTTTCTTGATTGCTTATTTGTACCCTATGACAATCATTAAGTGTTGTACCTTATGATTCTTGACGAATGCATCTTATCTTTTTATGTACAGTGACAGCATATGCACCAAAGACAAATTCCTTGTGTGTCCAATCACAGTTGGCCAATAAAGAATAAAGAATTCTATACCTGTATTTCAAGCATATAGCATTAAAAATCAAATTAGCAATTTGATCCTACATTTTTGATTGAGTTAATTAAACACAACGTTCAAAATCATTTTTCAAAGACTGAATGTAGAATCATAGGGCTGTATAATTGATCTGGAGCGGAAGACCTCTAAAATGAATAAATAGAAATCAAGTAACTTTTTTTTGTTCACTTTGAAAGAATGAAATTAGTGTCAACAAAGTTTTGCTTATTAGATCATTGAATTTGAATCTCTCATGTAATAGAGGTTTAAGTTTTTAAAAAGTATCAATCTAATCACTTTGTTAAAAAAATTATCTATGATGGATTGTGCACTTCGAAAATTGGTGGATAAAAGTTTCGGCAACAGAGCTTTCCCAAAGATAGACTCAGATTAAGATACTGCACAGTCCTGAGATGGATGGGGAAGGGGGAAGATGTTTTAAGAGTAGCCACATCATAGAATCTTTCTGCATATATCTGGTAGATTAAAAGAAGTAAAAGAAATATAGTTTAAGTTTGGCAGGAGTCTATCATTAGGTGTAAGCAAATAAAGGATTGGACTCAATTGGATCTCATTGTGTTGTCTTTGAGCTTGACCATGACGATATCGCTATAATACATCTTGGGCTCAACTTGATTGTTTAGTTGACATCTTCTGCAATATTGACAACTATTTGCTTTTATGGATATGTAATCTGATCTGACCGCCAGCCCACCTCCCAGCCATTTACCAATCAACTGCAAAATCCTTCATGAAATATCCATTTAGCCTGAGAGGAAACTCAATGGTTAAAAAAAATGTACCAGATCAAGCTTTCAGAAGAAATCTTGGTAAATCCCTGATATTCCAAGAAAACACTATTTCCAACTATTACTATAAAAGTGCTGTTCAAAATGTGTAGAGCATGAACGTCAATGAATGCCTTCTATAATTTGATGGAAAAGAAAAACTATAGATTATCTCTGTCTCTCTGGACACTCTTTATGCATTCAGTGTTTCAATAGACTGAGTCAGATTAAGGTTTACCTGGAGCCAGTAATACAAAGTCTCTAAAGATTAAGTTTTAAGAAAGCTAAATATGTAATAAAAGATGAAAACAGCTGGAGAGGCCAGTGTTTTTGTTGCAGAAAATTGATAGTACTCACATCAAATGACTTGTGTAATCTTTGCTTTGTACTCTTCAAGATCTAAACTTTACCAATCCTTATAACTACTATGTTGGCCTTGCGGACTCTCACTAGAAGAAATGTTCAAGATGAACTTAATCATAAGCAACTGGATTTGTTAATAATAGCAATTCTGTCAAAATTATTTGCCTTTCAATTTGGGTGACATTTCTACCAAAGATTAATTTATTTTCAAACCAAAATTCAGAGACCCATAAATGAGGGAGTTTTCTTAGACTTAATATGCTTGAGGCTCAAAATATTCAATATGTTCTGTTCCTAAGTAGTTAAAAAAGGAAAAAGGGCAGGAGTAGAGACAAGGACAATATGCAAAAAGTCCCTTATATCCATATGTTGAGATAAGCATTTTGGGAATAGTACTCCCAACACATCTGGAAAGAGCCAGATGAATGAAGCAAAATATAATAATAATGCCAAGAACTGTCAGCAAAATCTGCTTAGTTACTGCAGCTGAACTGCCATTGGCAAAGCAAAATGTAAGTAATTTTTAACAAAAAGAAATCTGATTCATTAGTTTTAATTGTAACCAATGAAGAAAATGGCCAAATGGAAGTAAGTAAGAAAATATTTTCCTGTACTCTTATTCATGATAAGTAGAGTTCACTCACTAGTGTTATAAGATGGGAAGATTCTGGCTGAATCCACAGCACATGCTTTGGATCCAGAAGGTCAACAGAGTCAATCTACCCACCTAATCGGCAGCTATAAGTGAGGTAAGGGTGAGCTGGATAGAATGAGCTGCTGGTCTGACACAATAGGAATGTCCTCTTTGACATTCAAGAAATACTGAATTCTGGTCCTACCATTTAAAACATACCAGTAGTTTTCTTCTCGAGAAAGTGATATGATTTTGTTTTCTTTGTATTTATTTATTAAATTTCTATGCTGCCCATCTCACTGATACAGCGACTCTGTGCAGAATAGAAACATTTCCATAAATGTTCTCAAGAAGGAAGAGCAAGAAAGGCTTTAACCTTGTAAACCGTTGCTAGCTTGGAAGCCTGTCACTTACTTCAAAGATGTCTTGGTTCCTCCCAGTGGCTTAGCATGAACTCTCTTTCTACAATAGCTTTAGGTCACTTTCTTTCACTTAAAAAATAACAGAGCCACTTGCTAGAGAAGACAGGCATCAAGATACACCTGAACAATTCTACTATGGACGTGAGTGGGTAGGGGGTAAATTTGAAGCAAAAAATACAAGATTTTTCAGATGCTATCCACATTTCACAAATAATACAGCTTCTCCTGCCACCCATTAAAATAATTTGCAAACTTCACTCATTATTTTAAGGTCAGGACTGAGGGAGGTCCAAAGAAGTCAAGGTGGAGCAACAACTTCAACAACTTCAACCTTAGTTCTAATGTAAAGTTTACTTTATGTGTATCCTTTTCCCTTTTCCTTGTTTTTTTTTTCCTCTTGTTTTTCCAAATTAATACAGAATACAACCAGGGAGGGAAAAAGTAGCCACCGCTCTGAGCTCAAATGCCACTTTCTAATGTGTGTTGCAATCCTTTCATTGCATTGTTGTGGCTACCATCTTGACCTTTTTGTCAACCTCCCTTTGGACAATCTTGGCTAAAGTGCTGGATTGGAAAGTAGAAGACTGATTCTGTATTAGGCATGGAAGCTGACTAGACAAATTTGGATCAATGACTCTGTTCTCAATCCACCTCATAGGGTAACTGCGGTGGGGAAAAATAAAAGAAGGAAGTAATATGTGTACTATCCTGAGTTCCATAAAATAAAGGTGAGATGTAAATCTAACAAGAAAAGAAATAAATGTTTAGTTAAATGGGCCTTCTCTAGAACTTTGTCTCAATCATGGACAGTTGACCTTCTAGTAAATAGTTCATGAGACAGGGGAAATAGCCTAAGTAGAGGAAATTAGCTTAATTCAGTTTGGTATCGACACAACATGCTTATCTTCCTCATGACCCAATTAGGTGTGTTGCCTGATTCACACATGTGTTCTGTGATACATTGCCATGGTTTAATTAAATCACTGCTTGTAGGGTTCATGCAGCACCATGAAGCCCTTGACTATGGTTGAATTATCCAAAAGACTATACTGAACTCATGGTTTAGTTTGATATGATGCTCAGATAGCAATAGCAATAGCAATAGCACTTAGACTTATATACCGCTTCATAGTGCTTTCCAGCCCTCTCTAAGCGGTTTACAGAGTCAGCATATTGCCCCCAACAATCTGGGTCCTCATTTTACCCACCTCAGAAGGATGGAAGGCTGAGTCAACCTTGAGCCGGTGAGATTCGATCTGCCAAACTGCTGGCAGCTGGTGATCAGCAGAAGTAGCCTGCAGTACTGCACTCTAACCACTGCGCCACCGCGGCTCATACTGCACAGATGTAGGTTCGTAGAGATAGATAAAGAGCCGAGGTGGCGCAGTGGTTAGAGTGCAGTACTGCAGGCTACTTCAGCTGACTGTTCAGCAGTTCAGCGGTTCAAATCTCACCGGCTCAAGGTTGACTCAGCCTTCCATCCTTCCGAGGTGGGTAAAATGAGGACCCAGATTGTTGGGGGCAATATGCTGACTCTGTGAACCGCTTAGAGAGTGCTGTAAAGCACTGTAAAGCGGTATATAAGTCTAAGTGCTATTGCTATCCCTTCACTGCTTCTGATTAAATTTGAAATTATGTGTACAATGTGAGTCCTACTTTTCAGTAAGCATCCAAAGGGTTATTTTATGAATATATTAATCTGTAAGGCACTCTTAAGAATTTATTTTTGCACTGCAACAAATCAACATTCTTAGTGTAAGATAAATGAATCAACAACATTGTTTCCCCAGGTATCATTTGCACTGCCTATGCTTATTCTCTCTGATCATTACATTGCCAAAAAAAAAAAAAAGATAGAGTAGAAGTAGAGGCACCATTATCAGAGAAAGCAAAAAAACAAAAAACAAAAAAACAGCTTGGTAGTGATGTGTTTGGAGTTCTGTCCAGCAAGGAAGTTTTAAAATAAACAATGAAAGTAGTAATTTACACATTTGCGGTTTATTTTATAAAAGTTCTTGCACAGTAACCTCCTTGCTCTTCTAGTCTGAAGAAACTGGCTTTTCATGGCATATTAATCATCTGATGAAGAAACATTCCTTTCAATATATGAATATAATTTTTCTCTGCTTATTGTTAAAAAGATACACTGTTAAATTCTGCCCCAGGTAATGTTACTACATAATAGCGTTGTACAGATAGTCCTGCTGCAGTGTGACATTTGCATTTGAAGTCTCTTGAATGGGCTTGATACATTGGTATTTTTCCTATTTTAAATTAACAATCGGATCTCCAATGTAATGAATACCTCCAATAGCAGACTTGAAAATGTAAAAGTCCACTCTCTCAGAATCTCTGATTCAGCTACCGTCTGTCTCAGATATGTCTGTCTCATGCATATTTACAATCTACATCAATTGTTATCATTTATTCCCTTCATTTCTTTCTTCTAGAATACAGCTAATGTAAAACATTAGATTCTATAAAACATTTAGCCAAACTTGGCTGAGATACATTGCCTTCAAAAACTAAACAGGGTCACCAGAAAATTCCAGGGCTGTAAGCTGAATAGAGAAGTGAAAAGAAGAAGGCAGCAACCACTTAACCATTTCCACATTATTACCAAAAAGAATATATAGATTGCCACGTCCCTATAGTGACAGCCTTTTGAGGCAGACTAGACTGGAAACCAGGGTTATGAATACTAACGCTACTTTTATTACAAGTTTACAGAATACTTTTATTATAAGTTTACAGAATCTTGCAAACCTGAATGTGCTTCCTTTATCTTCAAAAGAACAATGGAAGTTTAAACCTGAGATTATATCTCAGCTTTGGGCTCAGATTTCCTTTTCTAGCCATTGTCTTTGTTGTCTCAAAGATACAAAAGGCCACTGAAGTTTGGTTTTTTCCTTGAGGAAAAGACATTTCAGTTCTCATCCGAGAAGCTTCTTCAGTTCTGACTGAGCGGTGTATGTGGGGGACATGGAAGGATTTATATTCCTTATCCCTCTCCCTCCATAAAGTCAGTAGATTCTTAAGTGAGAAGTGAGTCTACCTCAAGAGGAGGGGGGGAAGTCCAGTGCCTTTTTGAGAAAGCACCTTTGAGACAACCATGAACTGGATGACTGAGAATCTCCATAGACATAGTCTTCATTGCAGCTCTCCTCCAGTTTCTCATGGTCATTCTTAGATGAAGAATTAAACTGATCTTTATATATTTATATAAATGATATGTATGTTATAGCAATAGAACTTAGACTTATATACCTCTTTACAGTGCTTTACAGCCCTCTCTAAGCGGTTTACAGAGTCAGCATATTGCACCCAACAATTTTGGGTCCTCAATTTTACCCACCTCAGAAGGATGGAAGGCTGAGTCAACCTTGAGCCTGGTGAGATTCGAACTGCCAAATTGCAGGCAGCCGGCAGTCAGCAGAAGTAGCCTGCAGTACTGTACTCTAACCACTATGCCACCACGGCTCATACACACACACACACCTTTTCCTTTCTACCGGTGCAAGTCTCTTCTACTTTGTTTCTCATTTAGTACCCCACCACAACACAGACACACGCACACACACACACACACACACACACACACACACACATACATATACACATATATACAGTATATATAATATAATAAATAGAATAGAATAGAATAGAATAGAATAGAATAGAATAGAATAGAATAGAATAGAATAGAATAGAATAGAATAGAATAGAATAATAGAATAGAATAGAATAGAATAGCATAGCATAGCATAGCATAGCATAGCATAGCATAGCATAGCATAGCATAGCATAGCATAGCATAGCATAGCATAGAATAGAATAGAATAGAATAGAATAGAATAGAATATTATAGTGATTATATACAGATAGAGATTTGGGGGGGAAAGAAATAGGGATTGCAAATTCTATATTGCCTGCTGTTAATTCTCCCTTGGTATATTTTTTTAATGAAAAGAAGAGTAATTGTGTCTAGTCTAGGGGAAGAATGATATCTCAGGAGTGTCTTTCCCACAATTTATTTTCTTCTTATTACAGTAGGACTGTGTAATAATGTCTTGTTGCCTCTTCTGATTTAATTCTTGCTTAAATCAATCAATAACAAAAATAGTTAGATGCTATGAATATCTTGTCCCGTATGTTGTTCTCGCTACAGATTGGGCAGTAAAACTGAGAAGAAAAATTGCAGGGTACAGTCAAAAAAAGGAAGCATACACATTCTCTGCTGATTTTTTTTACTCCTCATTTCAATGCTGCGCAACTGTTTTTAAATTGTTGGTCACACAGTCAGCCAGATGTATACACTGGGTTTGTCATTTTTGTCATTATTATTTAAAAAAAATTATCCGGACTTTTTATATATAACTCAAACATACCTAATACTTAAATTTCTCTATCTATTGTTCTGTTGACAAAATGTTGATTTTTTTTATTGTATAGTCCATATTTATGGTGAGAAACTATTTTTACTACCTTTTTTGTTTAGCTCCAAACTTTATGTTGTTCTCCTATGTCTTTTTTTGCCAGATAGCATATTATAATGCTAAGATTTTGGTCTTCAGTTCTTCCCCATCTTATATCTATTGTTTGTCCCAATATACAGTATGTCATTTGTACAGTGCAGGAACTCCTTCTATATAGCTTAAGTCTGCTGCACATTTGAATCCGGCTTTTTTGAAAATTCCTAATTTTTATTGCATACATGACAGGTTCAAATCTTATAACTTTCAAGATTAGACGGTTGATGAATTCTAAACAGTGTAAAATTTTACTCTAGATCTAGTCCAGAATCAGAATTTTAGAGGAAATAAGATCATTTTAGTAACAAATAATATAGTAATAGTTCAAATCAGTCTATCAAATTCTGACCCATCTCCACATTTATGGTCATGCCAGGTGCTCAGCACCCCTTTGGTTTTGCATTCTCAGGCGTTTTATTATCTGATTCCCCTGGTGAACTACCACAATCCTTTCAAAATCTGCATTCAGCCTTCATCAGTACAATCCATAAAAGATTGACGTTTCCTTAGATATTGCTGAGTGTTTGAGTCACAGCTTATATTTTTGTCCAGAAATTATAAAGTTAAAACTTATTTTACTTCTTACAATACAAATTCTCCAAAACATTTGGGAGATAACTCAGTGCTAATATTAATAATGTCTACTAATTTATGCAGTGTTCTTAAAAACAAGGAGAGACAAAGCAGCGATCAGCACTTGAAGACTAACAGATAAAAATGCCTTTGAAGACTGAGCATTGAAATGCTTATCCTGTGATTCCTTGGTGCCCCAATTTACATTTGCTTTTTTTCTACAATGATATAGGGAACAGGATTGAGGACTACCTTTTGTTTCCTTGTCAGGTTCCCTGGGATATGCAAGCCATATAAGAAATGTAATTGCATTGTCAGTATTCATTAAACTGAACTGCAGTTCTCTTTCCATCAGGAATGGAAGCACAGAGAATCCTCCTGGTTTCTCTAGGAAAAATTGCTTGAGTTTTTCTAACCTACAAAATGCTATTTGGGAAAGTCCTCTAGACTTTCAGGAATGTAAGTCAAGGATTAGCTGCACCACTGGGACAACCACAGATGGTTTATGCCATAGTTTTTCCACTTATATTTTCAGATCTTGATATGGGTTGTCCTCAATTTACAACCACAATTGAGCTCAAAATTTCTGTTACTAAGTGAGACATTGGATAAGTGAGTTTTGCCCCCATTTTAACCACCTTTCTTGCCACAGTTATTAAGTGAATCACTGCAGTTGTTAAGTTTGTAACACAATTGTCAAGTGAATCTAGCTTCCCCGTTGACTTTACTTGTCAAAAGGTCGCAAAAAGTGATCACACGATCCCGAGATACTGCAATTGTCATAAATATGAACCAGTTGCCAAGCATCTGAATTTGGATCATATGACCATGGGAATGCTGCAACAGTCATAAGTGTGAAAAATGGTCATAAGTCACTTTTTTCTGTGATGTTGTAACTTCGAACAGTCACTAAACGAACTGTTGTAAGTCAAGGACTAACTGTACTTTGGGATCTTGTCTAATTCTTTGACTTTTACTCTACTATCTCTTGGAATTGCCATGCTAGTTATCCACACTTTCCTTCTTTTCAATAACAGCTAATTGTGGTCTGTTATGAGCCAAGACTTTGATCAGTTTGTATTTGGAAGTTCCACAGTATTTTAATCTGCTCATTTTCAATGACTGTTTCAACTATATGTTCCCATCACTTTTTTGTTACTGGCACATGATCATTTTTACAAATGTTAAAATGACAGGAAATCATTTGGTAACTGTGTTATGTCATTGTTCATATTCAGTTTGCACACTCTTCTTGCATCGGCCAAGTATATGGACTACTGGTTTTTTTCTGCTTCTTTGCATAATCTGCACTTTGAATCATTGGATGATCTTTCAGTTCTAGCCTTGACTGCAAGAGCTAATTGTTTATAATCTTAGACGGGATGAAGAGTCACTAAATTTGTTTATACTTTTTGCAATGAATGATGGAAGTTAGCTTTTTACATATTTATTTTTCTTTAATATATTCTTACTTTTTATTTTTCCTTTTTCCTTGAAGTGTTTATTCTTTTTTCTATTCCTTTTTCTTTAAGATTAGTTTGCATGAAACATTATTATAATCCAAATTCTTAATCAAAATTATATATACTATATATATATAAAGATACATAGAATGTCTATTAATTTGCATATTTTAAGGTGTATACTTAGGCAAATAAATAATGTCTGTTTTTAGGGATATTTAGTAACAGAGATAACTTGAATCTAGGTAACTGAGCTGTGAAGAGAGGATGAGAAATGTACTGGCTTTTTTGTTCCTGTCTCAAAATGTCACCTTATTCTGCTACCACTGTCTTTTTGAGCATCCATGCCATAAGTTGAATTTTCATGGTTTGCTGCATCTGTGAGAGTTAAATCAAACACCTGTAGTTCTCAGCACAGAGATGTCATTTATGTCAACAACCAACAACCACTCAGCTTCAAGACCATGAAGCAAAGAGTCCATTGAAAGTTAGGAAAATATGGTTGACATAAGAAGAAACTGCACTTTTACACTGACAATGGGCAAACATCTCTTTCATGTGGCTTCATACTAGTTCTGCCATGCCAAGGTGAGCATCTGTGAGACATCTCCCAAGACAGAGCCTGGATATGTAGGCAAACCATACAAAGTTATGGATTTGGAAGGCTGACAGTACTCTGTGAGCACCGGATCAAATGTAACAGTAGTTAAGAGGTATGATTTTAAAAATTAAAATAATAGGATCGGCAAAGTAGATAGTTTTGAACCAATTTGCTCTTTTATTCCACTCTCCGCTACTTGACAAACCTTTAAAGACTAAAAACATTAATTGGGCTTCTATAAAGGATATTTGGAGGAAAGATCTCTAACTTCAGAGCAAAAGTTGAAACTAGCAATTTTTAGTCTTTTTACCTCCAAGGATACTCTTCTACTGAGAAAGGCCTTGAATGGCTTCTATTGGATCCCTCTGTGTTTCATAACGAGAGTACAGATTACTGTTTAAATATACTATACAGGTAGTCCTCCGTTAATTACCATTTGCTCGGCAGTTGTTTGAAGTTACAACAGCACTGAACAAATGGTGGTTATGACTGTTCCTTGGTGTTCCAGCTGCCCCACTATCCCCACAGTCATGTGATTATGATCTGGGCCCTTGGTCACTGGCCTCCACTTATGACAGTTGCAGTGTCCTGCAGTTATGTGATTGTGATTTGAGACCATCCTTGCCAGCTTCTCACAAACAATTTCTCAATTTTCGAGTAGGAAAGCTGGGCAGGAAAGTTTGCAAGTTGCTTTGGTAAATGTACTCCACCTGTACATCTTCCCCAAGTCTTGCTACACTCATGTCATACTTCCATACCATTCACGTACCCTCTCCCACCTGACAGCAACCCCACTAAGCCCTACTGTGCCTGTTCCATAGCTTCCCTGTCGCCTATGCATACTGTCCTAGCCAATAGCAGCCATTTATCTCCCTGCCAGCTTGTTTGCAAGGCATTGAGGACCTGCAATTTCCTGCTAGTTTATCCACTGATTTTGGTTGTTGGAAGCCTGCAGGAAGTTGTGAAGAGGTGCTCATTTAACAACTCGCAACTTTTGACTAATTACAGCAACAGGGCTTGCTGTTACTAAGAGATGCAATCATCTGATGTTATGCTTAATGACTTTATCGCTTAGCAATAGAAATTCCAATCCCAACTGCCATCAAAACTTGAGGACTAGATGTGAAGAGTAAAGAGAATGACCTTGAAGGACAGAAGGAAGAGCCTTCACCAAAACGACACATTGTTGTGCTCCAATTGCTTCTGTCCACCTGGTACAATCTTTCAGAGTGGATTTATTTCAGGTCCTCTCTATCAACTTTTGTCATCTTATGGAACCGAACAATTGTCCCTTTTCTGATGTGGCTCCTGGACTCTGGAATAGCATCCCCTAGAAATATGGTTGGCATGCTCTCTCATGGGATTTCAAAAAGCCCTCAAGACCAGTTTTATTTCAGCCCTGTGGTTAATGTGTTGTGCCTCCAGCCTTTATGATTCTTTGATATCATGATAGTTGCTTTCATTCGTGTTGTTCTATGCTTTGTAACTGTGTTTTCGGGTTTTGTAAGCTGCCCTGAGTCTATCATAGTGGTTGACTATAACAGACTTCAATAAATAAATAATAAAAATGAGAATGTTGCTTGAGTCCAAATTATGTGGAAAAATTACAAAAATGACTTAGATAGACTTCCCTCCTAATTCACATGAATATTAAAAAGGGAGGAGGGGAAATACCTTCAGTCTTGCAGGATTATGCTATTATAGCCAATTTAAATAAAAGTAGTTTTTAGTCTTATTTCTTGATCTGCTCTTATTTGCTTATAAGAAATTTGAAAGTGAATAAATTTTTAATTAAGGAAAGATTACTTGTCTTTTCTGACTTATGTGCATTGAATGAACTTTTGAGGTATCCCAAGTTTTTCCATGTCAATGACCTGAGCTACCAGTTAATTATGTTTTGGACTGATGATCCTATGTTTATAAGTAAGAAATCACATCCATAAACTGATTTTTAAGACTATATGGACCCTTTTAATGCAAAGTGAGATTCGATTGCTGAACTAGGGACACAGTAATTTGAATGCTCTATTACTGGTAATAACCCTTTTTATATCAAAACAATATAAGCTTGGATGAAGCAGTTTAAGTCTAGTATACACATAGCCATCAACTTACGATAACAATTGGACCCAAAATTTCTATTGCTAAGTGAGTTTTGCCCCATTTTACAACCTTTTTGCCACAGTTATTATGTGAATTACTGCCGTTGTTAAGCGAATAGAATAGAATAACAAAGTTGGAAGGGACCTTGGAGGTCTTCTAGTCCAACCCCCTGCTTAGGCAGGAAACCCTACACCACTTCAGATAAATGGTTATCCAACATCTTCTTAAAAACTTCCAATGTTGGAGCATTCACAACATCTGGAGGCAAGTTGTTCCACTGATTAATTGTTCTAACTGTCAGGAAATTTCTCCTTAGTTCTAAGTTGCTTCTCTCCTTGATTAGTTTCCACCCATTGCTTCTTGTCCTACCCTCAGGTGCTTTGGAGAATAGTTTGACTCCCTCTTCTTTGTGGCAGCCA
>QLTV01000601.1:3961045-3975919 GCA_003457575.1 Thermophis baileyi | reverse complement strand
ATGCAGTATTCCAAGTGTGGCCTTACCAAGGCATTATAAAGTGGTATTAACACTTCACGTGATCTTGATTCTATCCCTCTGTTAATGCAGCCTAAAACTGTGTTGGCTTTTTTGGCAGCTGCTGCACACTGCTGGCTCATATTTAAATGGTTGTCCACTAGGACTCCAAGATCCCTCTCACAGTTACTACTGTTGAGCAAGGTACCACATATACTGTACCTGTGCATTTTGGTTTTCTTGCCTAAATGTAGAACCTTACTTTTTTCACCATTGAATTTCATTTTGTTAGATAGCGCCCAATGTTCAAGTCTGTCAAGATCCTTCTGTATCTTGAGAACCATGAGGTCATTAAATGAATATAGCTTTTCCCATTGACTTTGTTCATTGAACGCTATCTGAGAAGGTTACAGTAGTAGTCACATGACCCAGGACAGTGCAACTGTTATAAATGCATGCCAGTTATCAAGTGCCTGAATTTTGATCATGTGACCATGGGGATGCTGCAATGGTATGAAAAACAGTCATAAGTCATTTTTTTCAGTGCCACTGCAACTTTGAACAGTCACTAAATGCATGGTTGTAAGTTGAGGTCTACCTGTATTTATAAATCATTTGCATATTATGTCAATGCTATATAAGTATTATAGAATAATTATGTAAATTTTAACTGATGAGTCAAAATGTTGTGGATCTATAGATGAGCTCATTGTGATGCTAATACCAGTAGCAATACAATGGTGTCATTGACCTCATAGGTAAACCAATTTTCCTAATGATTATTTTTGAAACTTACCAAACTTTATCTTCATCTGGTTTAATTTTCATTGTAAGGTAGGGGGAAAATGGAATAGCTACTGAAAAAGCTACTTGACAGTGAAGTGATCACATTTTACATGAGAATGATATATGCTTAAGTACAAGTCATTTATCATCATGTTAGTAGCCTTTAATTTTATTTTTATGTGTAACAATATCATGTATATCAGCAAATCCCATTTGCAAATGTCAAAATGTATATTCCCAGCAGGCATCTGAACCCCAAAATAAATTTCCAGAAATGTTTAAGCAATAGAGAAAACATTTTTTAAAAAATTCTCAGGGAAGAAAAACACAGAACCTTTAGGAAAAATGAAATATATGTAGCCTTTATATTTAATGCCCCCAACTTTGTTACTCTATAAAATAGATTATGTTTCCTGTATCATCCAATTCCAATTATTCTTAAATCTGACATTTTGGACAAGTTCTTCATTCTTCTCTAATAAATGGCTTTAACCGTCCTTGTCTGTCACATTTTTAGGCTGCAGGAAAGTGGGAGCAGATCCACCATCCTCTAGATCAAAAGTTGACAAGAAATAGCAGATCCTTCTTTTCGTGTAAAAAATGTCAGTGCATCCTGCAGAAAATAAGTACTTGTTGCCATTGCATTCAAGAGTTGTTCTCGGAACATTAAGTACAAAAATGTGATCAAGTGTTTTTTGTACAGTATATAGTGGGAGGAATATTTGAATTGGACAATTGAATGAAGGTTGAGTCAACTAATTCAATTATTTGTCTTTAATTTCAGAATAAAGCTACTTATTAGCACATTGATTAATGCCCTTAAATGATTTCTTTCTAAAAAAAAAAAATCAGATTTCGTTCTATGATTTTAAAGTTTGCAAGTCTGAACAAATATATTTGGGCAAAAATTGTTTGAAAGTTTAAATAAAATTAGTTCCACTGAGTTGAAATAAATCAGAAAGTCTAAATCAGACTGGATCCATTTTTAGAGATGGTTAGGAAATTTGAATTGGATGGATGCTTATTTATACATGTCTATCAAATACCGTAACATTACATACTCAGTTTTAAATTATATTTTTTCAAGAATATCTGAAGCCTTTACAAAACCAATTTATTTATTATTTAAAATATTTGGAATTTTTCCTAATAATATTACCTATGTCTAGGTGCTTTTACCAAGACATGGAACATTGCAAAGAAAGACAATAATTACAAAACTCCCTCCAATAAAATTTATTTATTTATTTGTACCCCACCTATTATTTTTACAAATAACTCAAGGAGGGGATCATATTCTTCTTCTTCCCATTTCCCCACAACAACAACCCTGTGAGGTGGATTGAGGTGAGAGAGAATGACTGACCCCAAATCCATTAGCTGGCTTTGATAGCTAAGGTGGGACCTGGATTCATGGTCTCCTGTTTTCTAGCCTAGTGCGTCCACCACTAAACCAAATTGGTTCACACTTAACTGTTAAACCAATCAAGTAGACATTGACAACTAAACCCAAGCAATTTTAACAACCTTTCAAATCAAGAGCTACAACTTACAAAATGATCCATCTACATTTTTAAGTAATAAAAAACAGATATTAAACTTGAATGTTCCAACCTTATTAAGAACAAAGAGGAATAATGAAGCCCTATACAGGTAGTCTTTGACTTACAGCAGTTCGTTTAATGACCTTTTAAACTTACAATGACATTGAAAAAAGTGACTTATGACCGTTTGTCACACTTACCACTGTTGTAACAGCCTCATGGTCACGTAATCAAAATTCAGATGCTTAATAATTGACTCATATTTATGATGGTTGCAATGTCTGTGACCTGACTAGCAAAGTCAATGGGGAAGCCAGATTCACTTAGCAACTATGTTATTAACTTAATAACTGCAATGATTCATTTAAAAACTGTGGCAAGAAAGGTTGTAAAATGGAGCAAAACTCAATTAAACACTGTCTCACTTAGCAATTTTGGGCTAAATTGTGGACGTACGTTGAAGACTACCTGTACTGACATACTGGTAAAATAAAATTCTACCTTTTTAAAGATTATCGATATTATTCAGAGGCAAATGGCAGGAAAAAGCTAATTCCCAAGTTGCAGTGCCGGGTCTTTTGCCATTTGGAACAATTTGGCTCTAGAGTGGGGAACAGAAGAAGACCAGCAGAGAAGGATGTGATCAGCTAACAAGAAGAGTACAAAGAGTAGGTATAGATCAAAGACTGAAGATACCTTTTTTATATACTTCAATAGCAAAAGTTGTTGGACTGAATGCACCATTACTGCTTCTACTAAGCCATAGCTGCATTATTCATTCTCCCGTGCATTTTGTGTCTACTATCTCCAAGGTCACAGATTTAAATTTAGAACTGAATTCAAAGACTGAATTCAGTAGCTTTGCAGCGTACTCTAGTAGTTCCCCTCTAGCCTTATGGATGTTGTGTTTGAATTGACTTGTTTTTAATGTGGTAGGAAGCTGCTACCTCCTCTTCTGGATTCCCGAGGCTGAAATTCTATTCCTCTGTGGTAAGCAATGAAGTAGCCTCCAAGTGTTTTGAAGGCCAACTTCCACAAGCTCTTGTCATTTGAGATGTAAGATGGAGTTGAGATAAAAAATATCCAGGAGGCAGAAGGCTTCTTTCACTTAATATTCCCACTTATCTAGAATAAGACCCATTCAACTCCATAGGGAGCACTTCTGAGTAGATACATTGAAGTATGCACGGTGAATACTATATATAAAATCATATATAGAGTGAGTGTGTGAATTTAGGAAGAAAATTTGAAATTTTGCCAGATTCATCTTGCTGGAAAAACTGTAGAGATATGCAAATATACTGCTTGCAATCATCCCAGCCTCTGACAATATTAGATAAATTAAATGAGACTGATAAAATATTCTGAAACACTAATCAGTAGACATGGCTATAATCTTAATGAACATGTGGTATTATGGCTGGGATAAAAACATCTGGGAAAGATGGAAAATAGCCTGGGTTTTACATAAGCTATTTGATATCCTAGATTACAAAATACTCCAATGGTTTTTCTCCTGAAAGTTCAGACCCCAAATTCCAGTATTGCTTTCTTTCCATCTGTATTTTTTTAATGAAATGACAGCTTTGCATAAGTTCACTTCCTTGAATCTCTAGAACAGGTCTGTCTTCAGGTTTTTTGTTACCAGCAGCTAACCCTCCAAATGAAATAAAATTTGTGCAAGCTATATTTTTATATTTTCAGGTCATCATTCTCATTATTTTCTTGTTTCTTCTTTGTGTTACTTCTTTCCAGGAACTACCATCTAATTCATATGTTTTCATACTGCATGTTAATTCATGTGTTCAGATCAACCAGGAATCAAGTTGAAGGACAATGACAATTACATTGCCAATGATATTCTAAATCCCACATTTGTAAGAGTTTTGTTAGCATTAAAGTGACATTGAGAGTGTATGAGTTTTCAGCCAATGTTTATCGCTATGACTTTCATAGATTTCTTTTTAACGTATCAAAAAAGCTTACATTTTGTATTCCTAATTAAAAAAGAGAAGCTAGGATATAGGATATCTTCCTCCAGAGGCAAAATGCCTCTGGCAAGTGATGATAATCCTACATGTCTACGAAAGGGATGGTTGCAAAAACCTTAATATAACTTGAGTTATCATTCTACTAAATGCTTCTAGGAAATCACCACTTTGTGGTCTCCTGTCAAGAGACTTCAAATTCTGTTTAATAAAAATATGCATTTGCATTTGAGAACTAATTAAAACAGATTCTTGTAATGAGAAAGGACATGGAAATTCTCATTTTTTCTCCCAACCTTTCAGATATATGCTTCTATCTCTGGAGCTCTCTTTTAGTCATTCGTGTTCTTTTTTCTTAGGCAAAAGAAAGCATCCTAATTATTACTGATGTGACTTACCTGCCCTGTCCTAACTTTGATGCCTTCTTGTTAACTCTGGTGGCAGAGTTGTCTCTGGCAGGGGTGGGTTCTACTTACCTTCCCTACCGGTTCTGATCGCGATGGAAGCTCGCTTCGCTCGCACGTGTGCCCCCGTCACATCGCACAAAACACCCAGAAATGACCCTCTGCGCATGCGCAGAAGCCTTTGCGCATGCGCAGAGAGTTATTTTTCAAGCCGTGGCGACCGGAGAACCGGTTCAGGGGCGTGGACCGCCGCGGCGGTAAATTTCCGCTACCGGTTCTAATGAACCGGTCCGAACCGGCAGCAACCCATCTCTGGTCTCTGGTCTCTGATTCTTGTAAATAAATAGCAATTATCAAGAAAATACTGCTTTGATTTAGACCAGCGGTTCTCAACGACCATTTCAATATTGATCCTTTCCCCCCCTTCATTAAACCGGGTGTGGGCATGGCCAGCGTGTGACGCATCCGGCCAGCAGACCGCGAGTTTGACAGCCCTGCCCTATACCATTTCAGACAAATGGCTCTCCAATCTCTTCTTAAAAACTTCCAGTGTTGGAGCATTTACAACTTCTGGAGGCAAGTCATTCCATGGATTAATTGTTCTAACTGTCAGAAAATGTCTTCTTAGGGTCGCGGGGGGGTCGCAGCATTAGAAAGGTTGAGAACCACTGATTTAGACATTTATTAGAATGTAAGCCTGGCTGAATTCAGTAAAATCTGTATCTTACATATGCAATTGCAGAATTAATTCTTTTTATGCATTTTTGTCACATTAATAATATTTCTTACAGAAATATTGGTGCAGCCATTGCCTATTTTATTTTTTAAATATGTAAGTTACTCTGTAAGACCTCAGGTTAACTTCATGCTTGATCAGAGATCTGAATCACTGAGTTTTGATGGATATATTTTCCATCCCAGTAATAAATGTAGGAAATTTATGGATATAGTATCTACAACTTCTGCTTAAAGACCTCTAGATTGTAAGGTGATTTCTGTTTTTCTTCTGCTTTTCCAAGATAAATGTAAATATTTTTGCTTGATTGGGAATTAGATTATCATGCTTTGTTTATTCACTGTCCACATAATGTAATTATCATTGTCATTGTATATTTTTACAATATGCTCCTGTCTATTTCAAACTTACTACTTTCTTACTACTCTCTAAGGCAACAGAAAATCTATCATTTTCCAGAAGATTGAGACAATACAATTTCCAGGAATGTAAATCCCTGCTTCAGACTAAGGCATGGATCAATTTTCACCATTAAAATGAATTGTTGTTATCAATAGTAGTAGGAGTAATAATATTGAAAGCTTCGCAAATCATTAAAAGAGAGACAACCATTATATGCCTATCTTTTTATGAAAGATTAATATTAAAAAAGGAAAGAAAAGTAGAATCTTGCTAAGGAAAGGAAAGACAAGGAAATGCCAAGGATTTCATGATTTATTAATGGCAAATCAGATGGCGAATCTTGAAGGTAAACTTCCTCCCATATCTATTTTGCTTGTATTTATCTGTTTTCCTTGCGGGCCTCTGGCCATAATACAGATTTGATCTGATCCAATTATTGTAATACTAATGATAATTAATGTGAGAGATGCTGCAAAATTATTGGTTAGGTTAGATGGTAATTTGAATTTGCATGGTTAGATCTCTCTCCCTCCCTGTCCCAGTATATAAGATTCAATAGAAGATAGGGGTGTAATTAAAAGTAGATATATATACCTTTGTGGGTTCTCAAGCTCAGAGAAAGGATGCCCAGAGCATTAATGATGGTAATGTAAATGGAGTTATTACCTACTTATTCCAAACCTAAAGTCATATTGCACTCATCAGCATCAGGAGGTGGATGTTTCCCACATTCTCTACTGCATACTTAATAGTCCTACTGATCCCTTTGGACCAATTAAATCTTCTGTTTACATTGCCAAGTTGCTCCCTAGTTTGGCATTACTTACTACATTACTACAATCGTGCCACTAGTCTTCTAAATTATTGTTCTTTTGTTCTTTAGAAATTATAAATCTAGACACTTGTTGTTCATTACTCATTACTCAACCAAGTTCATTCCACGGGTTTTGTTTTGTTTTAATTTGAAAATGTGTGGAGAAAACGGAGCTAGATTGTATCATGAACTGCTGTGCAGATCCAGCAGATGTTTGGATCTCATACAAGATATTTTAGGATCATAAAAGTGTTTGAAAACCTAGGGGCAAAGCATCCTAATAGGCTGGGAGAAAATTGTGTTGTTTGAACAATTTTTTTTTACAAAGGCTGGACATTGACCAATTCACTATGAACACTTGGGTCATTCTGTAGCTTTAAATTTTCACAATTGGAGCACATTTAAACAGGCACATGTCCAAGCGTACACTATTCTAAAAATACACAGCCTCTTTGTGTTTTTCCAATCTCTTTGGCAACTTCTTCTGTTTATTCTAGTATAGTTTACTCCACTCTTTAGCCTGTAGTCCATAACCCTGACATAACTAATTCTTCCCACTGATGGAGAGGTTCAGGGGTGGGTTCTAACTTACGCCACCGCCGGTTTGCTTCCTCCCGCACCGCGTGGCCACACCACGTGTGCGCGCATGCGCAGTGCCAAAGATTCACAAAAAAAATTTAAAAAGCCAAAAACAAGATGGCGCTGCATGCGCAGTGCCGGGGACTTGGCTTCTGCACATGGCAGAAGAAAAAAAAATAGCAAAAAATTCCCCCCAAAAAATATTCAAAAAAAATATATATGACGGCGTCCATGAACCGGCACCGACAGAACCGGCTCCGTAACGTCACCAGTGGTTTGCTACCGGTTCTATAGAACCAGTGCAAACTGGGAGGAACCCACCTCTGGAGAGGTTTCTCCAGTAGGGGATGAACCATTGTTTAAGCTTTGCCAAGATGCCCTGTCCACCTAACACCACACTGAAGACAGCAATAAAAGAATTCTTTTTAAGAAATGCAAACTTATGTTAGGCTCCTGGTATTCTTGTAGACCCAAGGATCAGAGATGCCAAAGCACAAGTCTGTGGCAGCCAGAAAATAACTGTAAAAGTAATATATAGGGAAGTGATTCTGCTGTTCTCTCCTCATTTCTTCTATCTCTGCCCTAAAAAAAGTAATAGAAGAATGGTTGACAAATGTGTAGTGCAGGGGTGAAATCCAGCAAGTTCTAACAGGTTCTGGAGAACTGGTAGCGGAAATTTTGAGTAGTTCGGAGAACCGGTAGCGGAAATTTTGAGTAGTTCAGAGAACCAGCAAATACCACCCCTGGCTGGCCCCAGAGTGGGGTGGGAATGGGGATTTTGCAGTATCCTTCCCCTGGAGTGGGGTGGGAATGAATATTTTGCAGTATCCTTCCCCTGGAGTGGGGTGGGAATGGAGATTTTACAATATCCTTCCCCTGGAGTGGGCAGGGAATGGAGATTTTGCAGTATCCTTCCCCTGGAGTGGGGTGGGAATGGAGCCAAGCCACGCCCACCAAGCCACGCCCACCAAGCCACACCACGCCCACCAAACCACGCCCACAGAACCGGTAGTAAAAAAAATTGGATTTCACCACTAGTGTAGTGGTAAATAATATTCTCTCAAAGGTCTTTCATTCCTACATATTCTGCCAACAAGTGAAGTAGCTTTAGGAATTAACTTTTTCCTCTGTATTTTTTTTAAAAAAATGTCTCTTGAATCTCCAAGCAGTTCAGAATAAAAAAAGGTGCCATCAAATCTTGAATCAAAACCACAAATTGAATGATGTCCCATTTGTATCTCAAATCTCCAATTCAAATTGAATCAGGGAAGATTCTCACAAGCCTGTTAATTACATCCTTCATTCTGTAGCTATTGACTATCTTGATAACCAAACAGCTAAGCTTTATTTCATTTGGTGTAACAATTGCAAAAAAGGAATTAGGAAAACAAACCTGTAAATGGAACGTAAGCATTATTGTAATCCTGGGGAGAGAATCTGCAACAACCTATATTATATATAATTTATAACAGTGGGAAAGCACTGTTTACCATAGAGATTGTCCATATAAAAATGTAAAAGGAATAAATATCTCAATTATTTCTTAAAATGGATTTACAAAACTCAGGCAAGCTAGCTTTTTTGTATCTCCAGTTAAAATAGGCACACAATTCTAATCCTTTTCCATTTATTTTTGATACTAATCTGAAAAAAAAAATCATATATGTCTCAATACAACCATTTTCCACATAATACTCAGAAATATATTCCAGTTAGAAGCATTAATCCAGAAGGAAGTGAGCTTACTTTGGGAAAAATTATGGAACAAAAATTATATCAAAGAATGTTAATTTTATCCAACATGTTTTAAAATCATCAGTAGGATAAAGAAAAAATGAAATGAAAATATATACAGATTGTTTTTTGCGGATATTTCTTGAAGTATCCATTAAAAAACTGATCAGACAAGAATATTGCCCCATTAATAAAACAGATTGATTTGTATATCCCAAATCAAGCATTCTGAACTGAACATTTTCAAACATTTTCTACAACAGGGGTGTCATACACAATTTCATTGAGGGCCACATCAGGGCTGGGCATGGCCAGGTCAACGTTACTTGTGTCAGGGGCGCCTGTGGTGGCCCGAGTGTTCTGTCAGTGAAAACGGGCTCCCAAACTCTGTTTCCAGCTGTGACGGCCTCCTGCAACCCTCTGCCAGTGAAAACAGAGCTGGGGGGGGGTCACGTGCAGCCCTCCCGATCTCTGTTTTCACTGGCATAAGCACCACGGGCCGGTCCTTCGCTGTTTCCAGGGCAGCCCCGCGGGCCAAATCTAAGCACCCCGCGAGCCGGATCTGGCCCCCAGGACTTGAGTTTGACACCCCTGTTCTACAAAATACACAGAATTCTACATCTAATATTTTAGGATTCATCAGCTGGAAGGTTGAACATGGTTCCCTGACAACCAACATTTTGAAAGTACTATAACAGCATAGAGTAGAAGAAATGCAGATTAACGTAAATATCTTGGAAAAGAACAATGTTAAAAAGCCTGAATCTTATATTAAGAAATTGCTTCTTTTTTTGTTACGTTGACACAGTACATTTAAAAATCTATTAATCCGTTTTTTTTAAAATTGTCACCACAATGTCATGTGACTCTGTGTGTGTATATATTGGTGTGATTATTAAAAAGAATCATGGCTGCTTTTTAGCATTCCTGTTTAAGATGTTTTCCATTAAAACTACTGCTGCTATCATTCATCTTCTACTCCATGCTTGCTTTGGGCTTCTTTGTCTGCACCTGTTGAACTGGTTTCATTGTAAAGGGGACAGTGATATATCAAAGATATTAATCTGCCACAGATCTGGCTGGCGTAGTTTGCTTTTCATATATTAACTATCTTGCATGTCCCCCTTAACCTGCCCTATTCCTCCCGTTTCACAGTTGTGTGGCTTTACTGAAAGGACATTTTGCTTTCACTGTGGGGGGAAATATAGTAAGATCTATGGGAAAGCTGTCGACTAAGAATAACAAATTACTGAGACAGACAAAGCCAGATTAATCCAAGATGTCTGAATTTCCAGAGTTTGATTTTAGGCCAATTACGCTGCTGTCTCTTACTTTATAAAAATGTCTGCCTGATTCTTAAGATGATTTCTGGTATTTGTTACCGGTATTAGGGCCAACAAAAGCATTGGAACACAATTCTGCATTTTGATTAATCATATTGTTTGTAATGAATATGTTTGGCTGAGGCATTGTTCTCATATTTGGGATTTTTTTCCTCATATTTGGGATTTTTTCCCCATTTGTGTGGAAATATAACTTTCAATGTTTTTCAGAGTGTTATTCAGAGCACATGTTTCCTTTATTCTCATGAGTTTTTCCTTCTTTCTGCTTTCTGCTATGATGTGTCTGACTAATTGTTTCAATTCTGTAACTCACAATTATAATGGCATTATAGTAACACATTGACACAACAATGACAAATATATTTATAAAATTGTCTTTCTATTCACCAAGGTACTAACAAAATTGTAAAATGGTAATAGAAGAATATTAAATTGATGCAGCACAATTCATTGAGACAATAGTTGTGTCAGAATCAGAAAATGATCAAAAAATATTAGAGAGCCAGCTTGGTCTAGTGGTTAAGGCACCAGGGTAAAAACTAGGAGAGTGTGAGTTCTAGTCTATCTCATGGGGTGGTTGTTGTGGAGAAAATAGGAAAAGGAAAGAATATTAGAAATATTTGCTGCTTTAAGTTACTTATGAAAATAATAAAGGCAAGATAAAGAAAATTCTAAAATATTCTTTTTTCAAAATAAAAGTAAGAGCTTGGCCAAAGATGAAGTCATGTAAAACTGGGGCAATTAAGAATGGGGCCCAAGTTGGGTTAAGCCAAACATCTCCATTTGCTGTCCTGGTTCAAAATATTCTGTCTTCCATATGAATTTCAGGTCAGCATGTTGAATAGAAAGTGACTCCATTCAAAACCCAAGAAAGGAAAACCCCAACTCCATGTTTATAGAGAAAGGTACTTTTACTGAGTATGAACTGACAGCAATAAGATGAAGCAAGATCTGAGGCTAAAGGCGTGAAAATTACATATTGAAAGCATTCCCAAATCCCTCCATCCAAGGACCCTGGCTGAATGTCCAATCCCCAGCCCCCATGATGTCATGTGGGGTGCATCTTCAGGTGGAGCCATCCATCTGGTATGACGGGACGGTTGACCTTGAACTGGCTATAAACAAGTCCATTCAGTTGTGCAGCAGATGATGAGTGTTTTCCTCCCTTTTCCTCCCAACGAGACTTCTCCACCAGCTCACTTTCCCCCCCAAATAGGCTTTCCCCCTCCCCTGTTTCTATGGCCGCTGATAGCAAGCAAGCATCATGGAGGCTGACAATGGCAGTACTGCATGCCATGCAGCATTCTTCTCTTTCTTCTCCTTTTACATTTTTTTTAAAGAGTGCGATTTGTTACGTGTTCATGTAATCCCACAGAAAGGAGGAGAGGGTGAGGTGGATTATTGAACACATGTGTTAAGAAGACTCTTCTCAAAGCTGAGTATTCTTTGCAATCCTCAACTGTTGTTTTTTGGATATCTGCAGTAATAGAAGAAGCCACAAGGTTGGGAAGAGATAGCCATGGAGGAGAGGACAAATGTATAATGTACAATTGCTATTGTTTCAATCCCATATTTTTGTTTCAGACTCAATTTTTTCAAGCAACCAAACCACTTTTTTTTGGTCAAGGTGTCATCTTATTCCCATTCTTGGTTTCACCCATGCTTAGATGATCCTCAATGAACCAACTTTCCATGCTTCTGCTTTCTCATTGCTTCTTCTTCTTCTTAAATCATTCATGACATTGCTTAATATCTTGTTTACAAAGGCAATAATTTAATTTCCCAATAGTTTACTTAGCCCCCCATGCTTATCACCATTTAATTAAATTAACCTATTTACCTTACATTTTTTGTAGGTTAATTTGTCAACAGAATATACCTGTAATATAACATACAGCATGTGGAATTTTATTGTGCAAATGAGTTCCCCTCATTTGATATTGGCAATAATGATGTGTGTGTTGGAGTTTAAAATGCTGTGTGATCAATTAAGTGGGAGAGTATCCTGTCATTGCTCAGACTGAGCTTTTTTTCTGCAGATTTTCCATAGATGCTAGCTTGCTACTTGGGTTGGAGAGCTGCTACTTGATTACCTGCCAGCAGCTATTTCTCCAGCCAGACCTCATTTTCTCAATGAGAGAACAAGGAGAAGAAACACTTTCATTTGTTTCTTTTCCAATTCAATAGAATGTTGGAACGAAATTATGTAAAAAATGGTTTGGGCTGCATAAGCCAGATAACTGTCCAAAGCCAAAATGAAACGGCACAAATTTGGGGTGGGGGAAGCTGGCAAAGAGAATGAGTTTGAAAACAGACCAGGTTCATCTAAGAGCTGCTCACAGCTTAGCAGTGGTTCAAAATGTTGGTAACTATTCAATAGTCCTTCCTTCTAATCAATCATATGAACAGGACTATTGTGATGAAGATGAAGAATCCAGGCTTCTGCATGCTTTCCTGTGGAGAATAAGGAAGATATGGAGCAGTGGCGATATGCAGGAACCATTACAGGCAGTCCTTGAGTTACAACCATTCATTTAGTTCACAGTTCAAAGTTCAAAATCACTGAAAAAGTGACATGACCATTTTTCACACTTAAGACCATTGTAGCATTGCTGTGATCATGTGATCAAAATTCAATCCCTTGGCAACTGTATTTATTATGGTTGCTGGGGTCATGTGATGACTGTTTATGACCTTCTGAAAATGAAAGTCAATGGGGAAACCAGATTCATTTAACAACCATGTTACTAACTTAACAGCTGCAGTGATTCACTTAACAACTATGGCAAGAAAGGTTGCAAAGTGGGTCAAAAGTTAATCAAAATTGTCTTGTTGAGGAACAGAAATTTTGGGCTCAGTTATGGTCATAAATCTAGGACTACCTGTATTTAGACAATCGGGGCTACAGCATTATTTAAAACCTGGTGATACATGATAATATTTGGAAGAGGTTCAGGTAGATGCCTCTGTAACTCCATTAAAGGTGAAGCAAAATTGGACATTCTAGATTCTGTTATTATAGCTAATGTCAATGAATATACAAGTAGTTTCAACCTTCCTGTGGAGTGGTTTTCCTTATCTGGTCTAGCTAATGGGACTATCATTTTCCTACTTTTAATCATTGATAGAGAAGCAACGTGCACTAAATATTCAGGGCGGAGTCACAATGATGTAACACAAATGGACTAGAGGCAGATCAGGGCATTTTGTAAACCGAAATCTAGCCTTACAGCATACTGAACTGCCCTGTAATATGCTAAGGATTACTACTTGAAATTCATTCATTCGTTCATTCATTCATTCATTCATTCACTCACTCACTCACTCACTCACTCACTCACTCACTCATTGAGTTTAGAGACTGCCCTATTAGATGATTCTAGGCAGCTTGCTTTTTATTTTCATCACCTGTAAACAGTTTTATGAAGTTTTGAGTGTCTTAACAATTTATCTTCTGTTAAAGATAGAACAACTGTTGGTTGACTAAGGCAGGGATTCAATACTCAAACAAAGTCATTGAAAACTGTTAAATATGTACTTTGTGTCTTGTTGGATTAAATGGCATACAAACTGTCATAAATTAATAACATTTTCTTGTGTTTGCTCCTGTAAGAGTAATGGCACATGAATGATGTGCAATTCAGTCAAAATCTGATTCAAATCATGATTTTCATCAAGAAAATGCATTGAAACATTAGTTGGGCCTGAATGACAAATACACCACTCTTGATTCTATTAAACTTCTTAATGGTATTCAGTATTACCAACCATGTCATCCTTTTGGATTGCCCAGAGTTGGAGGTACAATTTTGTGGTGGTCCCACTCCTGATTGGACTACTGCAATATGTCCATCAATGGTCACTGAATAGAGCGGCCAGGCTTCTATCTTTGGAAACCCATTATTGTAGAGCTATGGCATACTTACAGGTTGTTGCATCAGTTTTCAATCAAAGGCTATGGTACAATTCAAATCTTGATTATTACTCATAAAGCCCCATATGGTGCACCCCCAGATCACATCAAAGATTGCCTTAGTTAACATGATTATGGCTTCTTTAAGGACTTCAAAAGAGGATCCACTGAAGGTCTACTCCCCATGAGAAGTAAAATGAATATGGGTCAGGAGGCAGTAATTCTTTTATTTTATTTATTTATTTTATTTATTTGTTTGTCAAACATGTACAAGATAGCAGTTATAGGTATAAACATAAACATAATCAAAGTGAATACAGATAGATGAGGACAATAGGACAGTAGGACAGGGACGGTAGGCACGCTGGTGCGCTTATGCACGCCCCTTACAGACCTCTTAGGAATGGGGTGAGGTCGACAGTAGACAGTCTAAGGTTAAAGTTTTTTGGGTTTGGGGAAGAAACCACAGAGTCAGGTAGTGAATTCTAGGCATTAATCACTCTGTTGCTGACGTCATGTTTTCTGCAGTCGAGTTTGGAGCGGTTTACATGAAGTTTGTATCTATTGTGTGCTCGTGGATTGGTGTGGTGGAAGGTGAAGTAGTCATTGACAGGTAGGACATTGTGGCAGATAA